>JBBYHQ010294256.1:0-21399 GCA_038382645.1 Spergularia azorica
GCTGGGAAGAAATATGTGGAAGCACTTCAGATTAAACCAAATTTTTATGAAGGATATCTAGCTTTATCCCTACAGCAGTTTGAGCAGGCAAAGCTTTCGTGGTACTATGCTGTTGCAAGCAGTGTCGACCTAGATACCTGGTCTCCAGCAGCAGTTCTTGATTTGTATAATAATGCTGAGGAAAATATAGATAAAGGCATGCATATATGGGAGGAACTAGAGCTCCAGCGTCAAAATGCACTGACGAGCCCCAGCAACGGTCATGCCCAGCTGAAGAATATGGGGTTTGACAGACTACTTCGAGATATATCAGCAAGTGACGCTGAAGAGAAGGCCACAACAATCAGATCTCAGATTAATGTTTTATGGGGTTCCATGCTTTATGAACGATCTATAATGGAGTTTAAACTTGGCCTCCCAGTTTGGCACGAGTGTTTAGAGGTTGCTGTGGAAAAGTTTGAACTTGCTGGAGCTCCTCCAACTGATATAACTGTAATGATAAAAAATCACTGCTCCAATGATGCGGCGCTCGAAGGTAGTTCGTTTGAAACTTTGATCTTATTCTACTTCTATTTTCTTAACGCGATCTAGAGTTGTGCTATTTCGCAGTTTATCAGTTTGTGTTATTGTTGGCAATGTATCAGTTCCGCACCCCTACTGCATGTCCTATTGCTTAATAACCTGCTATGTTTCAGGTTTAGGATTCAGGATCGATGAGATTGTCCAAGCATGGAATGACATTGATGATGCCAAAAGATGGTACACCGGGGTACCTTCATTTCGTTTAGAACCATTGTTGCGGCGACGGGTGTCAAAAATTTATTATGCACTAGAGCAGGCATGATGGCATATTTCGCCATTTTGGATACAGATGCAGTAGTATGTCATGAAGCAGAGGTGCTCTAAGGTCCAGACCATCAGATGTATATGATTTCCATATTGAGGTGAGTACACGGGTGTCGTAATTAATCCATATTTTCAATTTAGATGGTGTACGCTTGTGGTTAATTGTTCTTTTCAATGTGCCACTAGCCTGAAGAATTGTTACGCCCTCAATCCTTTCTCCCTGCCTCACTTCCCACCCTTCTCTCCCCCAAGCTGCCATCTCCCCCTTAATTACACAAACAATGCTGCCACTGCATTGTCATCTTCCCCTACCCTTGATCTTCTCCTCGTGCATTTCTCACCTAGTAAAATTCTCCATCACTGTAAGTTTTATTAAGAACTCACCCAGCCATTGCAACACCACTTCTGGAACTATAATTTCGGAAACTCTGTTGAATTTTTGATAATTTACTCACTTGATGGGTGTGGTACTTGGAGGTCATTTTGAGCATTGGTGTACTTTATGGTGTTGAACTTTGTATGTCACTTATTGATGTAGCTTCAGTGACAATGGCGGTGGCGGCGTGAGGCATAGTTGGCATAGAATTTACGCCTTCTGAATTGAGTGGGGGTGGAGAGTGGAGAAACAGTGACAGGTGAGAGAGGAGGAAGGACACTCAGAAAATGAAAGGGCAGTTGTAGGGTTAATCTGGGTTAGGGGATGTCTAGACATTTGTTTGCCTATGCGCTAACATAAACAACAAGTAAGGTTAGAAAATTGGAACTATCAAGTCCTAGCTTAATGTGATTTATCAACTCCATGACTTATATCTAGACTTGTGTCTTAATCTGTTTTGTTACCATGAATCATTTTCGACACATACTTGTGTGTGTGTACAAATGTGCAATGTGCCACTGGACAAGGAAGGAATATAATGTGCGTGGAATCTTGTAGGAAGCTGGAGAGAGTGCGTTAGTAATGTTATTGGGGAAAGCAGGAGTGTGAAAAGTTTGTTTGTGTGTGTGTTTCTTGAATGATTTATCACCTGTTGAAGTAATTCTGGGACATATCGTGCAGGTCATCCATTTCGTGTGTGTGTGTGTGTGTGTGTGTTTCTTGAATGATTTATCACCTGTTGAAGTAATTCTGGGACATATCGTGCAGGTCATCCATTTTCGGTCTCTTTGATATTGAGTCTTCAAGAGGTAAAGAGAGCTTGATTAGCTCGCAGTTGTGATGTGTGCATCATAGTCATGGGGAAAGTATGGTAGCTGAGGTCTGGATTCAGCGAAGGCTTCTGCCCAATACTCGCAGTATTATCCTGCTTCAGTAGAAGTCTTTTTCTCCTGCTGGTAAATGATAGCAGAGATCTATCATTTTCTATTAATGTAGCTGAGCTATTTTTCTGTAAATTTTATGATGTGTATCAGTGTATGATTGGTTTGTAAACTGTAATTAGTTCACAGAAGCAGTTTATCGTGATGAGTGCTTTTTGTTTTGCCCATTTTCGTTCCGAGGAAGGAGCTCAATGAATTGTAGCAATGTAACTCGAGTCATGTAGACTTGTTTTCACTCGGGAAGGCATGTATTCTCTTGTTTGAGTTTCTCCATTTGCCACGCCAAAGACGGGGTTTCGCGAGTAGAAAAATCCTCAATGCGAATATAAAACCTATAGTACCCATAGTACCCAACTATGTACTAAACTACAAGTCTACAACTGCAGGGTTAGCTATACTAGTATATGGTTGAGTTTTGATAGCGGCTAACTTTTAAAATCCACATTACACTTTTTCTAGACGGTCTAATTATAATTTATCGTATGTTGGACTCTTTTCTAATGTAAGCGAAAACTTGCACACTGATGAGCGAGACAATAAGGAAACGACATTGTTGAGGAAGTCTTTGGTTTTTGTACGTCCAATTAACTTTTTAAATTATGCAAATTCTAGTGTGAGACGGTCTTCTCGCACATTTCAAAAGTAACTATTACTTTTCAAAGCCAAACTATTTCAAAAGTAACATGCTAATTCATCAAAAGTAACTGATTAATTGGTCTCATACGATGAGACAGTCTCACGGTAAAATTACTCAAATTTACCCTTCCTTCCTTGAGGGGCTCTAATCCTAATTCGTAGTTGGTCGACTATTCGTACACAACTCGATCATTGCTATTCTTAAAATTCTGCTTTGTTTTGAAATATTCGGGCAAAAAATCGGAACAAAATCTATATAGTGTAAAAGACAGCCAATTGAACTCAAAATAGATTTGGAACTCTTTCTACGACGTACTTTACTAACCGATAGTACGAAACAATGGCGAACATAGAAGAATAGAAAGACGGTGTTGCGAAACTTACCGAAAAAGAAGTTGACTATTAGAAAGTCAAAGTTTTTCTTACAAATAATTCGTGATAAACGTTTAATTCGGGCTTTAAACGGGAGGGTGAAGTTTTCTTTCTTTTTAAACAGGGCTCACCTTTTAATTCGTTTTTCACGCGTTTTTTTTTTTTTTTTGAAAAAGACGCAATACGCTTATTAAACGAGTTTTAAACGGCAAAAAACTAAAAGATTCTATAACATTACATGTGTACTACTCGTATTGAAGTACCTTTTACTTTCACAAAAAAAGTTTACCTACTTTTTTATATGGTTAGAAAAAAAATGGAAAAAAAGGACATCGAGTGTCGTGTATTCGGAGGAAGGAGCAGTATATACAGTGTACTTCACTTTATATTAGTAAAAAATGAAAATACATAAAAATAAATGGATGAATACATTTGCAATTTCTGCATGACGGCCTCCCACGCACTATATATATATATACATCTTCACCCTCCATTATATTCCTCTTTCTCTTTCTCATCTCTCAACTCCACCGGAGCACTACCATGTCGGATGTCGTCGAACTCATCCGAATCTGGGTCGACGAATGATGTAATTGTGCGTATGAATGTAGAGTGAACCTCAAACCAAAAGTCAACAATCAGCGTAATTATAGTGAAGGTATATATCATCACTTATATTGTCATGGTATACATATACGTACATTTTGTATATAACAATTTCGAAACACTACTATTTTTACTGATTTTTTTTTTTACAGATTGCTGCTCCTTCTGTGCTTTTGCCAACTCAATCAGGATGGCAACCCTTGTTAAAACCATCAAGAAATACTTTAAACTTTTCAAAGCAAATGGTGATCTCTTTTTGAATATCCACAAAAAGCATGTTGATATACATAAATAATTATTCAAACTAGTTTTTAATTCAGTGAAATCGCGGATTTCTTAGTGGACCAAGTTCATATACATAACGTCTTGTTACTTAGTATAACACGACATTAATGGACGTAGCGTAGCGATAAATGGTGTCCATTAATGATGTAAGTATGTCGTAGAAAATTTCTACGCCCGTTGTGAGATCTTAGAGTCTCAACCTTTTTCTCTTGACATAAACATACATTTAATTCAAATATCTTAAAACTCTGAAAAACTAAAAACGGTCTAGAACATGAATGGTTGATTAGGTGGTTTCCAAAAACAAATAGATTCATTAGGTGATTTTCCAAAAAATTGGCAAACTAATAGATGGTTTCTCACAAATTGTCCGAAAACAAATGCAAATATTGGACCAATTTTTATCTTTATTTTTTGTGTGGAGATTTATTTTGGATATTGAAGATCTATTTTGGAGTTATCAAGTTCTTATATTTATTTAGGTTTGATATCGAAACCTTCAAACCCATTAGTGCACGGATCTACTTTTCGCTCCAACACCCTTGTATTGAACCTAATGGTAATGAGCAATTAAAACAAGCCCACAATATATAAACAATAAAGAAAGTTGAGCAACCACAAATTGAAAATTGTTGCAGATTTATTTTGACCCACGGTCGCCGGCGACACCAAAACCACCACCTCCTCTCCTGTTCGTCCACTCTCCCACGTCACAATATTCATTTTCTTTCTAATGTAGACACTTTCTAATTTGTAGACACTTTTTAATTTGTCAACATGTCCACCTGTTTACCTGTTTACCTAAGTCAATTCACATCTTTATTGTTCATTAATTAATTCGGGATATTTCCTTAAAAATTAAAAGTTAGGAATATCTTATGGAAGTTTTATCTTATAAAAAATTGGATTTTGTGCGATTACGAAAATTATCCTAAGTCGAGCCAATTCATAAAGGCAACAATAATCCCACGTTGCTCAAGGATAGTAGTTTTTATATAAATATATATAAAAAGCGTAGATACGAAAAAGAAAAAAAAAAAAAAAAAAACTAACGAGTACATCGTAGAAACTTGAAGACGTACGGACGATGGAGTACTTAGACGACAAAAACGTCACTGATAAGGAGCCGATCATCATAGATCCAAAGGAAAACGGACACATAATAACGTAAGTTTTCATATATCTTGAAATTTTTGTCTTTTGGGCAATACTAGTTTGCATGCCCGTGCCACGCTCGGGCTTGTCCATTTATAATGTTTATACTCGTTTTGTAGAAATGTACTAGTAAGTTTTATCGCTGTGATAATATTATTTTCAAGGGTACTATAATTAACTTTTGTCACTCGTCATATTTTATTATTATCTATTTTTACTCACTCATCATATTATCATATTTCCACTTTAATGTCACCTATTTTACAGTTTCAATTCCACTAGGAAAGACTTGGTTTCAGGTTTTAATATATAGTATTAGATAATGTTAGATACTAATATGACTTGATTATTGTTGAATCGATTCATGGTGCAAGTACTAATAAACCCAATTACTCAATTATATGCATGTTCATTCTGGAGCTACAAAGATAGTTATTAAATACACGGAAGTGTAATTTCGGTTTTTCCGTGTACATTTGGGAATTTCCGTGTAATTTGGGGGTTTTGAAGATTTTGCCTTTTCGATTTTTTTTTGTAATTAATTTGGTAGAATATTGAAATTAGGTTTAAACATTTTTTTGTGAAACTTAAGTTTCTCGTCTTCTTGTAAGACTGTTTCTTTGTTGTTGAGTAACTTGTGTTTGGTGTCTTAGGGCCTGTTTGGCCAAACTCCAATTTGTGCAGAACTACTTCTCAGAGCTGAAAAGGACTAATCCGGTCCGAAAAAAGAACCGAGACCAAGCCCGAACAAAATCCGAGTTTTAAACCTGAACCTCAAAAATGACCGAAATACACCCGACTCGTAACCTACGCCACCCGAGATATGGAAAGTAGAACACTCACTCGAGAACAATATAAATATCTCGTTCTCTGTAAAATTGAAGAGAAGAGAAAAGAAAAAGGGGGTGTTTTTAGGGTTCATCGTTTAAAATTGAAGATGGAAATTGATATGGACTTAGGCGACATAAACATGATCGAGGTTCCGATTGGCCAGACCACCGGATGTGACGAGTACAAAAGCGATGAGAGTGATGCCGGGTAACCTTCTTCTCACACAGTCACACTGCTTCGCACTTGTTCTGTAACTTGTTCTTGTTGTCTTAGTTCATCTTGTCTCCCTCTCTTTCCCTCATTTACCACGTCCTCTTTTTGTTGCAGCTCACCACCAGTTCCTTATCGCAATATTGACACCGAAGAATTTATTGCGTATGTCCTTTACAATGTTGTCTTAATAAACTATTTTGGTCATGTTATCGTGTTCGAGTACCTCTAACTCTTCCCTTGGTCCTTTCTATATATAGACTTTGGTAATCACACTGTACGGCGTGATGATAAGCATAAAGGGCCTTTCTATATATAGACTCTGGTAATCACACTGTACAGCGTGATGATAAGCATAAAGGGCCTTTTTATATATAGACTCTGGGAATCACAGTGTACGGCTTGATGATAAGCAAAGGGCCTTTTTATATATAGACTCTGGTAATCACAGTGTACGGCTTGATGATAATTTTGTTTATTGTCCATTTTCTCTTCTTAGGGACGAGTACCCTCCTACCTGTGATCATGATCAAACTCGTAAAGCTGCCATGAGGGGTCTGGAATTTTACAATGAGAGAAACAAGGTCAGTTATATAAACTCCTTTAGTTTCGATCACTATCAAGTCTATCTGATGTTGTCATCACTTTACTACTTGTCCATCAGCTCTGATCAAATGAACATTTGGTGTAATGTTAGGGCGCAGAATATGAGTATGTCAGTAACGTTACTAGCATTCCCGTTTACTTGGGCAAGTGTTTCGGCATTCATGCCAACTTCTTTGCACGAAGGAGGTCCGAGAATTCCGATTCGGATGTACAGCTTTTCTACGTGGAGGTGCGTAATTGGCCGCCATGTGTCAGTGAGTGTGTAATCTTGGAGCCTAAACCCTTTTCTCCCGGTAAGTTTTCCAACTTTTGCTTGACATAAGCTTACAATAACTTTTGTTTTGTATTCCTCGTCCCCCAAAAACTGTAAATGATCCGACCTTGGGAATAAAAGATTAGAACTTGGCTAATCAATCTATCGGTCCCCTCGATAGAGTTTTGTGTCTAGTAGACGCGTCTTTTTTATTCTAATATTGGTAACATCGTGTTCTTTTTCCATGTTGTAGGTGAAACTCCCCAAAAGCCATTATATGACAGTCAAATCTTCCATCTAGACGGGGTTATTTGTTGTTGTGGATATAATCCGAAATTCGATTTGGGTCAGGCCGTCTCATTTTCTCTGATGATTGACAATTATTACAAGTCACAAGAAGCCATCAAGGCCCTGGCAGCAGCAAAATGATGAGTTGTATGATTGTTGGTGTTGTAGTCTGTTTAGTTCACTTTTATCAAATGATCGCACGCAGTCAAGTGACTAATGTAATGTAAAAGGCTATACCGAGCAGTCTTTGTACGTAATATATTCTAATGGTCTAAACTGTTAAGGTATAAAACCAATTATTGAAGCTTAACCATCAGTCTAAACTTTTGGTTGAGATGGTTCTCTAACATAAACCAGTACTTGTGTTGTCACATTCTACGTTAGCAGCATTTTCCGACATTTTAGATCCTTGTATTGTAAGTTTATCAATGGCAAACACTCTTGTCACTCTGTTGGGAGGCGTTCATACTACTAATAAGCAGTTCATTTTTCTCAGTAGTGGGTGAGAGTATGTTTGAAAACGCTGTCGTGGATTGCCGATAGTCTTCCGCTTCATTGGTATTCTACATGGTTATTATTCTCACTATCTAGTACGGTTTGTACTCGAAAGAATGCTACAAAATACCCAAACCTGCGTGAACACTTGAGGCTAAACGAGTGTAGTTCTAGATAATCAATTGACAAATATAGAATACATACACAAGAGCTGCTCACTTGCACTATGTGATCATCTTATACTACGGAGTAATTCTTTCCTATTACAATAGCAAATAAAGGCAGAGAATCTTATTTGAGTTGTATGTTTTATCCGTTCTAACTTTCACTGTTCATTCATTAAGATCCGTTTTATATATAAATGTCATCCACCGAGCTGTTTTTGTAACCAGTTTTATACCCCCGTGAAATCATGGGGTTGTTAAAAATTAATGATTTTGAATTTTGATTGTTCATTTACGTCGTAAATAGTTTCTTCTGTCTTTATCTCCTAGAAACGACCCCCAGCCCACATCATAATTTACTCCCGCGTCTTCCTTTCCCAACTCGGCAACTCCTCCACAGCACGACTTATTGAGCTTCAAACGCAAGCGAAATTCTTGCATTTTCTGGCTATATTCTCTAGGTAAATTTCTTTATTTTTACTGTTTATTTTAGATCTAGAACCTCAGTTTTTGCATTTTGTGTTCAAGGTAATGAACAAGGGAGTAATATTGATTTTAATTAATTAGTTATGAACTTATGATTAAGAATGATCGCAAATGTTTTTTTTTTTTTAATCTGATCGGATTTAATTTAGGGTTTATGGACATTGACAAGCATTGCATTAGCCGTAGGATTCAAATATTATATATTAATCTTTTTCGAGTTGTATGTTCATCTCTTTTAACGTTCAGTGTTTCATTAATTTGGGATTTTTTAATATTTAAGGTAGGATAAGGATAATTTCCTTACCAATTACCAAAAGTTAGGAATATGGAAGAATTATTAGCTTATACATACGAAGTAAAAGATTGTGTGATTAGGAAAATTATCCTAAATCGAGCCAAGAAAAGCAACAATCCCAGGTCGCTTAAGCATAACTCTTCATATATATACGAGTATAGGTGATAGGGAAAAAAAATAAAAGGAAACAAGTCCATCGTAGTAGAAACTTGAAAACGTACGGACATGGATTACTTAGACGACAAAAACGTCACTGATAAGGAGCCGATCATCATGGATCCAATCATCCAAAGCAGAAAGGCCACATAATGTAAGTTTTCATCTTGTAATTTTTGTCTTTTCGGCGATGTTAAAGTATTATCGTTTCATTCCTAACTTGTTCGTCTTTGTTTTCAAATCGTTGCAGCTTGGATGAAGAGTCAGACAAGTATGTCCATCTGATCCCTTACAATCTTGTTTTTAATACGTAGACTTTTATCATGTGCCATGTAGATCACACAATGGGAGTTTATAAACTTGGATTAATTTATCATGAATTAAATATATATATTGTTTCACATAATTGCGAGCTGTTGGTCCATTCTTGAGTTTTCAATTTCGTTGTTATTTTTCTTGCTATATATAGTTACTGTATAAAATTTATATGATTGTCTCTCCTTCTCAGGGAAGACTGGCCTCCGAAGATGCCTCAGGCCCAAACTTATAGAACTGCCGTGTTGGGCTTGGCATATTACAATGCAAAACACAAGATTAATTATTTTATCATCCTCGATCCTTATATTATATATGTCTCACGCTGTTAATTATACTATTGTCTTAACTCGATATTTCACGGTCTAACTAATCCGTAAACATTTGGTACTATATCAGGGTGAAGAATACGAGTATGTAAGTCCAGTTATGAGTGTTCCGGTTTACGTCGACGACGATCTTACTCTTGGAGTTCATGCGAATTTTTTTGCACGGAGATAATCCGATAATAATAATTCAGATGCAAAGCTTTTCTACGTGGAAAAGATAAATTCGCCTCCAAGTGTCACTCGGTGTGAAATCTTGGAGCCTCAACCCTTTTCTTACGGTATGTCTGATTTCCTAGCTCTTGTTTGTCATACTAAGCTTATATGCAACCAATAACTAAGGGTGTGTTTGGCCAAGCTCCTGAAATGTTTCTGGACTGTTTTTGGGTCCTGGAAACTGGAAACTGGCCAAACACACAAAACTGATAAACTGTTTCTGGATTCTGAGAAACACTTCTAGTGTAAATTTGTGCCTCAGAAGTAGAAGCTCCAATTTGGAGCTCCTCCTCCAGAAACAGTTTTTGAGAAGTAGTTCTGGAGAAGTTGGAGCTCGGCCAAACAGACCCTAAGTCTCGTGTGTTTTTCTAATGCGGTTTTCTCTCTATATATTGTAGGTGAAGTTTCTCCTCCGAAGCCGAAATATGACAGTGATATCTTTCACCCCGAGGGAGTTATTTGTGTTTGTGGAGGCAATCCCAAATTCGACGAGGGTGACGCCTATTCATCATCGTTACTATTTTACAATTACGAGAAGTCAATAGAACTCGCTAATGCCACACTATCACCTGGAATGTAATGATTATTATGTGCTTGCATCGTTGAGGTGTAGTTATGTATACGCTACTTTTGTTTTCCTTCGGGAAGTTTGAGTGGTCTTTGTAATAATATAATGGCAGTTCAACTTGATTCGTTTGTAATCACTATATTTGTTTTTTTTTTTTTGTGCATCCTAACATTAAGGACTGAACAAGTAAAGTTTTCGTCTTTTCGATAAATAAGCCACTGTGTATCCCCTCAAAACTTAATCTTGCGCACAAGTTATGAAGTGAAGGCCAAATGGGCATCTATGTTCCAAACAGCGCGACACCAACAAAGTAAAACAAATCTCCAATATCGACCCCTTGACAATAAACAAGAGAAGGATCAAATGTACAAGATATTTACAGCTTTACATTGCAAACTTGCTCTTTTTCGTTTCTTACAATTTCGGGACAAGTTTATTATTTGTTGATCTATTTACAGCGCCAGCACAAGCCACAAATTAACTATTTACAAGGGAGTAATTACAATTGCAGCCACCTCATTCAGGGCGAAAGCTGACAAGATTTGAGAGAGCCGAGGACTGGAGCTTCTTAATCTCTGCTGCAGTTACCTTGCACGACTCCAATGTCAATGAACGAAGGTTCTTAAGAGGCTTCAAGTGACGCAACCCATCATTTGTTACACGAGAATTCGAGACATTCAAAGACACTAACGCCGTCAACCCTATACATAGACAGGAAAAAACATTACTTTAATGCCACAAGTATATTGGAACCAGACCCATGAGAAAACTGAGCAAGGTGATTTACATACCAGAAAGCAGTTCCAGAGTCTTGTCCGTAAGGTTGCAGTTTTGAGACAAATTAAGAAGCGTCAAAGATGATAAATCTTTTATGTTCTTGACACCGGCATCTGTTAAACCCCCACCGCATATTTCCAATGACTGAAGGTTCTTGAAGCCTGCACCAGCAGTGCAAAACAAATGTATAAGCACCTGATAGCTGCAAATAACTGCGTACAATATGACCACTGGAAGCAACTTCCTTTCAGACGAAAAAAGTACTATCATGCTAAATTGACTTTGTTATGACCACCCTTATTCTTAGTAATGTCAAATTTACTAGGACAAAACCCAAGTCACGAAAGGGGAACATGCCACGCTGCAACAAGCCCTGCTGATTCTTACTGAGCTTCTAACATATAAAATCTGTTCTTCCCACGAGTAGTAGTACTGCTTTACTCAAGCTGTTGGAAGCTTTCATACATACAAGTATACAACCATGATCATTGAAGTAACATTCTGCATTGACCAAATCACCAAACAAATACGATATACCTAGACGATGGCTTCAAGAAAAGACCATTGACGAGAGAGGATAGAGCCCAAAAGGTCCTTAAGTAGAAGTGCCCAGCAAAGCACTTGAAGTGCAATATTTGTACTATAGTTCCGCATAAAATCCACCCGCCAATTATAACTCTGATCTCTAGAAGTAAACCCAGTAATATAATTCACACGATGACATCTTCAACCTGGCAGCATACAGTATACGAAAACAACACACAAACTAAGTAAAAGGCTTCTATTAGTCTGACTTACGTAACAATCAGACCTCACCTATGTGGTTATATCCTAATATCGGGTAGCCTACTCTAGTCATCAACTTGTCTGCCACGCCTACCCCCCACCTCCAGACCTAGCTATCACTAGTTTAAGGATATTTAAAGCAGACAAGGTTTCCTGGTCAAGCTCAAACCGTAAAAAGAAAAATAAGTCAAACACCGAAAATACTGCTGTGGTTCCAGCCAGCAATCATCATAACCAAAAGAAAAGACAGAGGAATAACGCTCTAAAAGCAATATCACCAGTATATCAACCAGCAGTTGGTTGACACATAGACCTGACAGACCTAAACACAGCAGCACGCAATACATCACTTGCAATATATTTCCATCCCACCACCAAATATTAGCAAGCAAAAGCAGCAAAAAATAGTATGTGGACTTACATCGCAGGAATTGAGTTCCTGAGTCTGATATTCGTGCCCCAAAAAGATCTAAATGAGCCAACCCAGTAAGACCTGCCACACATCAAAAAAAGATTTTGAAACAGCGATAATATATACCATTTTGGGAAGCATACATTCATTCAAAATTAAGGAGAAACAAGGAAGGCAAATAAAGGCCCACAAATCGAAAAGTCTGTCTGGAACCACAATACAGAAGTGAAGAACCATGCTTACTTGTCAAAGCAGCTAGGCCGACATCAGTAATTTGACGAGCATCAAGATTAAGGGACTTCAAAGATGTTAAACCACATAGCTTCTTTAAGCCAGCATCAGTGACCACGGTAAACGATAAATTTATGCTCTCAAGGTTCACCAATCCTGGTAAATGAAGCCAAATTCAGAAAATGTAGGAAAGGAAGTTAATCTGATATAGACATACTCAGCTCTAAAATAAGGTCGACACAAACTTTGCATGACATTCTATTTCTCAGTAAACAAGAAATGAGATTCTGATGATGGGCAGGCATTACACCTTCGGATATAAATCTTATGAATGAAGATACAAACTCTATCCAAGATATGTTTTAGAGACTATCCAGCAAATTTGTTGAAAAAAAAGAAGAAGAAGATTAACACTCATCTGACACTAAGAAAAGTCATAAAACACATTGAAAAAACGAGGTTGGCATGACACAAGACTACAAGAGGGATCCCATACCAGATAGATGTCTAAGACCCGTGCTTCCAACTTCAGTATCAGATAACTCCAAACTTTTCAAGTTAATCAGTCCTATGCCAAAGATGCAAAAACATTGTCATACACTTTGTCAGAGCATAAGCAAAGATGCAACAACATTGTCATTCACATTGCCACATGCACTCTCATGAGGGAAATTAGCCCAAAGAACAATCACGTGAAGATGAGACATCAAAAGGTGCATGTATGCATGATTGTAGTGCAAGATAAGATATGTATGCAGTGTTAGATAAATCAATGGACAGACTTGTTTGACATGTTCATAAATAGTAGAAGACAGAATGGCACTTTTTAGCTTAAGGACGGCAGATAAACTACAAGAAAGAATGGAAAGGAAGGAGGAATCCAAACCTGACAGGTTAGCAAGTCCTTCATCACCAATCCCACAAGAATCTAGGTTCAATGTCTCCAAATTTGTTAAAGCTGAATAACACACAAAGAGAAAGACTAAGCATCACCATTTTAAGTTTCAATCACCATGTCAAAAAGTTTAAAATAATCTAATAGTACCACAACAAGTTGCAGGTGCATATTATTATAGGTTCTGGAATTCATTAAAAAGAAGATGCAAGTGATGCTAGTAAGCACAGAGATGCTAAATTGGCTGATTGGTTATCTACCAGAATGTACAATGCAATAGTAAATGGAGACAAGCGGATTAAGCTCAAAGTGAGAAGCAATAGAACCTTTGAGATGCCCCAAACATGCATCTGTTATGTTGTTGAATGCTAGATTCAGCACCTTCAAATGTTTAAGCTCTGTGAGATGGCAACACGGAGTTAAGTTTAGAAGACAAAATGAAAAAATAAGGCCAATTGTGACTCATAGAATACAGAAAGACACTTACTTGCAAGCTTATCACACCCATGATCAGTTAGGCCACATCTGCTAAGGTTCAGGTATGACAGAGCCACAAGAGCTACACAGCACAAAACAGGCAAAATATACGGTTAATCATAATCTGTATAACTATGGTAACAGTTTTTGTAACAGAATTTGGGTGAATCATCAATAGCTAAGCTACATAAATTCCCCTTGCCATTTCATCATTGTTTGTGACAGTTGACACTGACTATATTTGGGTGAAACCGTCATTAGCTAAGCTAATATGCCAGAAATTCCCCTTTCCATTTCATCACTGTCCAGAAATCAATGCGACAGACCATTCAGATGCCATACAAGATTTGCAATCCACGGCTTCTAACCTCTACATATCCTAATAGAAGCTGATCATATATGAAAATGATCAAGCTCATATGGCCATACCATAGAAGAGGCATTTGTATAAATTAGAAACACCAGTCAAATGGTGTAAAGTCAAATCCTACCGCAACATAAGCCATTATTATTACAGGCGTAATATTTGTAACCAAAAAAAAAAAAAAATTAAAGGCATAATATTAAAATTAATTTTTTACGTCGAATTCTCACTCCTATCCAGACTAAAGAAGAGCTTGCAACTCCAGAATCTTATTCACGAGGGCATCTCAGAAAGACATATTTTACAAGTAACAAAATAAAAAGGAAGACTTCCTTTGTATGTCCATGGATCTCTAGCTAGCTCTCCTAAGCAAGAAAGAACATTGAGAATTAACCTGATACTGAATCCAAACAAGCAGCAGTGAGCTGGCAGCCTTCCAGATTGAGCAAAATAAGATTATGCAACCCTGTCAAAAACAGTCATAGTTGCCAAGTATCAGCTGAAGAAGAGTAATTGCACAAAAACGCATGGTAGCATTTGGAAGTTCAACAAACAAATCAAGTACGTAAGATGAGGCACAAAAAGTTTATAAAGCAGCATGAACCTATGAAGTCTGACGAGGCTACTAACATAGTAGCATTGCATGGACGACTCTTAGAATTCTAGAAAACAACTGCATCACAGGATAAGTTATCGAGTTTATCCATACAGCTCCAAAAATGTATCTTTCAGAAGGACAGACTATGCTACAAAGAGGTGAAACCTGACACCTCAAGCTGTAATGATATTAATAAAATGGCTCGTCCCTGAAACAAATATGTCACCTTCTTTCTTTAATGACGCTATTACATGAAAGCCAAAAGAAACAGTACTATCAGGACATATCTACAAACATTTGCACTGTTCACCCCACAACAAAAAAAAAAAAGAAAAAAAAAATAAAGAAAAGAGTACAGTTCAGCTGATTTCGAAGGAAGAAACTATA
The DNA here is from genome assembly GCA_038382645.1 of Spergularia azorica. NCBI lineage: Eukaryota > Viridiplantae > Streptophyta > Magnoliopsida > Caryophyllales > Caryophyllaceae > Spergularia > Spergularia azorica. The sequence goes on from JBBYHQ010294256.1 coordinate 15,354, forward strand.
CCTTTTAAATAAGCAACTCCAGCATCAGTGATGCTGCTGCACGAAACTTGCAGCTCCCTCAGGCTTGTCAGTTCTGCAATACCAAAGATTAAGAAGAAAGCATCAGTTTTACATAAGAGTCAAGTTGACTTTCCCAATCGACATTAATACATTGACAAACTCCTGCAAAAACGTTTTCTTAGGTTGATGGCTATGTTTCAATAACTCAAAGGTCAAGTGCCACACAACGACATGAGTGTTGATACAAAACTGCACTTGTTCCAGAAAATTTACAAGCACTTTACATTCAACGCTTACACTCATGTACAAATGCCTAAAATGTAATGCAACGAATGAGCAGCTGATCTTACAAGCAACAGGAAATGAGAGGTGCAGAAAACACAGTTACCTGAAAATGCCTTCAAATCCGAGTCCGTAATGCATTTACAATACCGAATATTGAGAGTCTTCAGATTCTTGAGACCTACAAATAGAATACTTGAGAACTCAGATCCATTGTTAAACATCAGAACAAAATGCACACAGCATAAAGACGCCTAACCCGGATCCTAGAACAAAATGCACACAGCATAAAGACGCCTAACCCGGATCCTAGAACAAAATGCACACAGCAAAACAAATAGTATGCTAAACAATACCTCTCAGATGAACAAAACCACCATGGATCCCAGAACATCTCTCGAGATCCAATTCCTTCAAGTTGACTAAGCCAGAGAGAGCACGCATTCCTTCAGAAGTTAAGGCATAACTTCTTTTGAAATTTAAAGAAGAAAGGTCCGAGAGCCCTGAGGAACAACACTTCATCAGGTCCAACACAAGCAAATACCTTCTTTTCCTCAACAGATAAACTAAAATGTAAACTGATTATATCCTTGACCTTGGTTCAACCAACAGACTAGGAAGTAAACAAAGTTCAATGCATTGGGTATCATTTATTTTCTCAAGTAACATATCTTCCTAACCAATATGACATGTTCTTTATGGGAGAATTTCCAATTCTATATATTGCACATGCAATACTCGATATCACCCCTTCACTGTCACAAAGATTTCAATCACATATTCAGCACATCAGCGGATGTGCACATAACTTGATACTAGGATAAAATCTTGTCCTTAACAGGCATCATACTTCCCCAGACCGGCATCATTGCTACAGAAACTTAGAGCATATATTTCACAAACACGTCTTACTCTACCCGCATTCCCCAATTTATGCCTTTCTGCTACATTAAATACTCAAATACCCCACTCCTGTGCAACCTAATAGGGGTACGGTGCACATTGTACAATCATTTTCAGGGACAGCCAGACAACTCATAGAACAAAAGAAGTGAGAAATTTATCAAAAGCAAACCAACAATATTGGCAGTTATGTCTGAGGAGCATACGATGGATCTCCTTGTTCATTCTAACGAAGTACATACAACTTGAATATAGAGGTTCAAAAAGTTCTTCAAGGAACTAGGTAATTAAAAATACCAGCTATATGTCGAAGGCCACGGTCTGATATATAGTCACAGTAGTTAAACGTCAAGGCTTGGAGACCAGAGCAACATTTCAGGAGAGCAAGCCCAGAATCCGTCACGTCAGAACCGGAAAGATCAACAGAAAGCAAAGAAGATCCTTGAGACGAGATGACATCAACCCAACTATCGTCAACCCCAGGATAATCACCCAGACAGATATCCTGGTAAATACCACAGAATTTAGAAAGCCAGTTAACTCAGGCTCATGGTTAGATATCAGTGTATCAAACTTCTTTTACGAAATCACCTGGAGAGCACAGTCACGGAAAGCTTGCAGAGAACTATCAGTGAGGGAGTGCGAGCAAACTAAATCATCAAATATTTGTTGACTTATATCCCTCGGGAGCACGGAGAACGAGTTATATTTATTGACATCCTATTACATTTACAAAAGAAGTACAATTAAGTGAACGGGATGATTACAGAAAGTAAGAGCAGATAAAAAAAAAATAATAATTACTACCTGACGAAGTTTATGAATGCACAGTTGCATGAGGGACGGGCAACTCCCTGCATCTGGCTGAAGACCAGAGGCCGTCCTAAAATAGGGAGTTCCCAATAACCATTTTGAGCTCCCATTTTTGCAGTATCTTCTATTGACGCCTATGCGCACACCATCTTCATTGACCTGGTTTCCCCTCTTCCTCGAACAAACACCACCCATTCCAGCAGCCCAAACCTAAGATTCTTCAAAAACAACCAACCAGTCTTTGGAAGAACATTCAGGACTCATATCAACACTGTCTTGAGCTCTTCTTTCACCTTGTCACAAAGCTTAAACCAACCAAAGGTCAGACATTTCTCACACTACGACACAATTTTCTAGGCCACATTGCTGATCAATCACCCATCACATGCTCAGCCGATCACACATATAAGTTCTAAACCGACAAATTACACAACACAAGATTTCCAATTCATAAAGAAGAACCTGTATTCCAAAATATCACTTGCTAATATTAAGTAGAACAACAAGCAGGCCAGGAATCAAATTGAACAATCTTATTTCATCTTCATTTTCCAAAAAAAAAAAAAAACGACATAGCAATTCGAAACACTTAATACAGTTAACCAAAAACCATATAATATACGGAGCTATATAGTTGCAACCTCTCTAAAAGAATCAGGGACGACCAAAGTTTCAACCTTTACTACAAAAATGTTTACAAGAAAGGAATTTCACCCCCAACTTACAGTACCAACATCGCTAATTCGCTACACGACACGGGTTTAACCTTAATGACTCAACTAACCAAGTAGAGAGATCACAATAACATCACCCTAACTTTCAATATCACAAACACATGCATCAAAAGTACAAATAAAACCACCTTATAATATATGCTAGTACATGCAACAAACAATCACATTTCCACACCATTTCAATCATCAGCCAAAAATAAACCCCAATTACAAATACCAATTTGACTTCTCTTTTAACCATCTCAATCAACAAATTATCATTTGAAAGTAAAAAGATGACTTCTTTTTTACCCTAAAACAGTTCCAACACAATTTACAAGCCTTCATGTCATAACACACAGTAAAAAGGTGACTTCTTTTTCACGCCTAATCAATTTCCCTCAGTTCATAAACTTGCTGAATCACAAAATCAACAACTACAATCACTCCTAAAATTAAAAAGAGGGAACTATTTTACAAGTATATAATAAGAATATTATAATACCCGATGATGATCAAAATAAACACAAACCCAGAAATTAATCATAAAAAAGGTGTAATCTTTCTTCAAAATTTTCATCATTTTCAACTCAATGGAACAGGAATTATTGTCAAACATCATAAAATTCAGCAACTTTAGATTAATTAAGAAATAAATTACCTGCAATCGCAATAATATTTACAGTAAAAATAAAAGTAAAAATCTTACAGTGAGGGGATGAAGTGTTGGGTTTAAAGAGAGTCGTGAAGAGGAAGTTTTAGGGGAGAGAGAGAGAGAGAATTAGATGAAACACTCAGATGATGATGACACGAAAGAAGAAAAATGGAGAAGTGTTGAGTTGAGTTAAAAGCTGGTGAATCCGAGCCTGGAGCCGAAGCTGCCGATTTGTGACACGTGGCGAAGTGAGGAGGTTGGGGTTGTGGCTTTTTGGATAAGGGAGGAATAGTGGGGACAGTGGTGGGTCCCGGTGTTTGTACGGCAGGATATTTTGTGAAATTATTTTTTAATGTAAAATAAAAAAATAAAAAAAGCGGGAAAATGGGAGTGGACGGGGTTTTGGTCGTTGGGGTTCCGGTCTTGCGAGTTGCGAACACAATATTAACTACTTGTTGTCGTCTATGATATGTTTGGTTTGGAGTTGAGTCGAGTGAGATCATGAAAGGTTTGAGTTAATTCCTCGTAAGAGTTTAAGATCACTCTTACTTTTTAGGGAATGAAATTTGTACGACTAGTTGTTTATTATTCACTTAGTTTGGATTTGAGTCGACTAAGATTGTTAGGGCTGGAAGGCAATTTCTAATGATATCTTAATATTGTTGCATTCTAAGGGACGATACTCTAACATTTCTAATTAAGTCAAGTCGATTGAGTGTCATTTATCTCAGTTAAGTGTTAATTCGGGTAAACAAAGTTTCGGGTTTTGTGAGTTATGGATTATGGGACATGTAATGGTAGCCCTTTAGTATCAACGCAATCATTGAAATTGTAGAAAACGTTTACTCTTGCGATTATTATACATCCTTATAGGTCCTTTGACCCCTTCCATTAAATTTGTATTGTCACTGATATATTTGTTCGTTTTCAAGTGGTTCACTGAAAGAATCAATCGGTAGCGTAACTTTATAGCAACTCCTTCCGAAGCAAACCCGTCATTATTTGGCTACTTGGATTAAACGACCTGTAATTCTACGTATCATCAAGAACACTGATTTCTCCACTTTTTACCAACCAAACCCAAGCTTTCATATTGTCCATCTACCACCAACATTACTTACAGTTACACGAGGGCCGCATAATCCAAGACTGACATAAACCGCAGTGTAACAAACGGGGGCGTTTTGGTGATTTCAGCCCTAAAAGTTCCAACTAACTCCAACTACCAGCTGACGTGGGCTCGAGTCACTTGCAGCTTCGCAAAGGTCGTTACAATGTTTTCAACATCTGCAATTCTATCACCCGAAGGCCGAAGCTTTGATACTGCTCACATAACACCAACACGGGTAAAAGTTCAATTAACAAAGGTGTAAAACTTGAGAAAAGAGAAGGAAAAAATGGACGACAGTGACATTTCTTACCGAAGAACAACAATTTACAGCTTACAAGATACGTCAATGACGTGTGTTTACAATAATGTACACAGTATATAATTTAAACTAAGTATTACAAAGCTGCAACAGATCGTGTACTGCTTCTTCCTAGACCCAAACCCAGGCCTAAAGGAGCACCATTTGTTCTTCCGTGATTATGTTGATGGTTACAACATGCATTCGCATGCCCAGCTTTGGCGTTTTGGGTATCGACATCTACACTGATATGATGACCATTGCCATTAGTCTGATGAGAATGAACTAAACCATTTTGCGTGCTGTAGTTGCTTCCAATAGGCACCATGCCTATCCCTTCGTCGTTTACTGATTCTTCAATACATTCCACATCTTCATTGTAGCCGCTAATCAAAAAATCGGAACAGTTCTTGCGTGCCCCATGGTCAAAAGGGTTTCTAAACCGACCACCAGGACCTTTCAAATAGCTGTAACGCATTGCATTTGCCATCTCATTTGTAGTAATATTGCGGGATATCTGCAAGAGGAAAGAAATCTCATGCATAAACCCACTGCAACAATACCTAAATACATGATTGCAGGCTACCCAAAAGAGAATCACCCCCACTAGTCGTGAATAGGTGCATGACCAAGTAAACACATGCAGTAGAGCAACATCCATACATCAAAACTATTGAATAAGCGTATCAAACATAGTAGCATAGGGCAACACAATGACATGCATAATTCCAGCTTTGTTAAGACCTTGGTTCAAATATCATCCCATGTATGTGAAGGTCCCCTTACTAGAGATGAATAACCTATCTTAACAATAAGGACGAGTGCCCAATCGAGAACTTGACCACATGGTCAGAAATCAACAACTAGACACAATTCAGAGTGCCTGGCCTTGAACATACATCAAGCACCCGACAGTAGAATCAGCTTATCAACAGATAGTGACCTACGATCCCTCCCCCCAAAAATATTATCTGCATAATGCTGAAAAATGAAAATAGGGACTCCTAACTCCTTTGAGACATATCCTTTAACAGCACAGCCATCAGTCAAGCAGTTATTGCCAAATTCATTTAAGGGGGAAAAACAGGTGTTCTGTGTGGCAGAAATAGATGAAAGCATACCTGGGAAGCTTGGACAACCGTTAAAACTGCCACTCCGAAAAAGATAAAAAAGATAGCAACCAGAAATGCTATAGCACCAGCATGATGAGTACCAGCATGGTTTAGCCATGCTCCAAAAGAAGACGGGGCCATTGGATCAGTGAGAACTCC
>JBBYHQ010294265.1:0-21388 GCA_038382645.1 Spergularia azorica
CGCTAGACGGCTGACCTGGGCCTAACCCCAGCACTCAGCACGCGGTCGCAGGGTTGCTCTGATACCATCTGTAACAGGCCGATCCATCATACGTCGTAACACAACCCAATAAGATGGGTAGTCACCCCTTAGGCCCATATATCGTCTCCGGGCTCTAAAAGGTGAATGCCTTGTTGGTAATAAGATGGTAAGAATCTATTACAAACTGATCATATGAGCCTTAGTTTCCCAATGTGGGACAAACCCACTCCATAAACCACTTTCCAAATTTCGTAGTGTTACAAACTCCCCACTTAAAGAACGCGACGTCCCCGTCGCGCCTCAACCTTTTTCATACCAACATCATTACAGGTTCAAGATCTCTCCCGCTAGACGGCTGACCTTGACCTAACCCCAGCACTCAGCACGCGGTCGCAGGGTTGCTCTGATATCATCTGTAACAGCCCGATCCACCATACGTCGTAACACAACCCAATAAGATGGGTAGTCACCCCTTAGGCCCATATATCCTCTTCGGGCTCTAAAAGGTGAAGGCCTTGTTGATAGTAAGATGGTAAGAATCTATTATAAACTGATCATATGAGCCTTAGTTTCCCAATGTGGGACAAACCCACTCCATAAACCACTTTCCAAATTCCGTAGTGTTACAGTACGGTTTTCCGCACTTAAGACAATTTCCTCACCCCTGGGTATTTACATGGAAGTTTTGAGTGTTCATCCCTACTCGATTTCCGAGAAACTGTGGTGGAAATCCGCAGCCTTGATATGAGTTCTTGCCCTCAAATCTAGATTTCTGTCCAAACCTTGTAGCTGGAGGGGATCAGGGGATCTTCATACGACTTTGGACTGACTCCCTAACCATGTCATATTCAACTAGATCAAGAGCTCGATTATAGGTTTCAGTGAAAGTGGAAGAACGGTTTCCTGCAAATCCAGCCCGTAAGTTAAGATTAAAGTCGTCTTCAAATTTCCTTGCCTTGCTGAGCTCTGTGAGGCAGATTTTTGGCGCAAAGCGCGAAAGTCGTCCAAAAAATTTGTCCTCATATTCTTGTACAGTCAGTGACCCTTGTTTCAAATCAATGAACTCTTGTTGTTTTTGGAACTTAAGGATCTCCGGATAGAATCTATTCCTCAAATCCTCAATGAAGTATTCCCACGTAAGACCTGGATCAACTATATAGTCCCCCATAACAGTTAACCACCAACGGTCAGCCTCCTCATTCATCAATATAGTGGGCACCTTCACCTTGTGCTTATTCGGGCATTCAATAACATCCATTAGTTTCTCTATTTCCCAGATCCATTCCTCCAGAACGGTTAGGTCAGAAGAACCGTTGTAATTGGGTGGATTGTATCCCATCAGTCTCCTTGCATAGTCGACCTTGTTTGATCCAAGCATTCGTTGACCTAGGATTAAGGTCAGGTTTTCAATGGCTTTAAGTCTGATCGTTTGCTTCATTTCCGTCCTTTTGTAAGAATTGTTGTTTAACTTCTTCATCTTCAATTCTAATGGCGTTTTCGCTTCCGTTTGCGGTCGACATAGTTCCTTAGCTTAACTGTTTATGAACGACGTTATTCATATTCCAGTTAGTCAACTAATACGACGTTATTAATATTCCAGTTAGTCAACTAATACGAAAACTGTTTCTGTTAGCGTGTACCAAGGTAAATCTCGAGTAGTAAGACTATAAAAGGAAGGGAAGAATTAATATAATTAGTAATCATCGCATCACACAAAGGCAAATGCTCAATTTAACTTGCTACGAGAGCTATCTACCTAAAATCCCACACTCAGATGGCAATAAAAAATTTTTGGTTATTGAGATTCCTGGGCAATTCCGATTAATATTTAGGGATAGATATTACCTTTCGACTATTTTTTTTTATAAAAAAAAAAAATATGCGTTTTGTTGCTCTGAATTTTTTTTTAAAGATTTTTTTTTTTAATATAATCCCTATGGTCAATCCCAATTGAGCGTAACCATGCTCTGATACCACTTTGAAACGTCCCGAAATTTAAAACTAATTAAACAAGTAAAGTATTGAAAGTATAAGTAAAAATACTATCAACCATTACGTGTCAAGTGAAAAGAAAGTGAAGAGTGAGAAAAGAATTCAGGAGAACAATGACTTCATCTCCAAGCTACCGAAACCGTGAATTTTGATAGCTGAATTATATGGCTAACACTCGTCGAACTCGCAAACAAAATATAGATTCTAGTTCCTTGCAACGTTCCGATCATAATGAGGGTAAAATCAATCAAGATGGTGAAATGGGTATTGATGGCGCGAATGGTACGGACATGGAACAAGGTCCAACAATGGTGGTTTCCGGCGATGGGCTGGTGCAGAAGCCCGGAAATGCGACACTAGCTGATTTCCTTTCTCCACAACAAGCCAATTCTAGCTTGAATCCTGATATGGGTAAGCACTATGTCCCGATCAAGCTTAGCTCTGCAATTAATGGTGAAACTATAGCTAAGAATTGTGAAAATGTTTCTGTTAATAGTGGTCATAAAACTGGGATTAAGAAAGATGGGTATAAGAAAGTGTGGGAACAAAAACAGGGAATGCAGTTAGAATTCATTCAAAATGATGAGATTGATGTTACGATTGAATTGGAGGATATTGTTGATCAGCTGAAATATTGGGAAAATACTCTTGCTTGCCATGTAATTGGAGCAAAACCTACAGAAAAGAATATAAAGGATTGTGCTCTTAAACACTGGAATTTTGTCCAACAACCTTTGATTCAGTATTACAAAAAAGGCTGGGTTTTCATTAGATTTGAGGTTAAGAATGATTTGGAAGCAGTCTTGAGAGGTGGGCCTTGGTATTATGGAGAAAATGCCATGATTTTGAAGATTTGGTCGCCAAATTTCAGCAAAGAGATGGAGGCCATAGCTAAGGTTCCTGTCTGGGTATTATTCCCTGAGTTGGAACCACATTTCTGGTCTCAGAAAGCACTAAGCAAGATGGCCAGTTCAATTGGTACACCACTGTTTGCTGACCTTAGAACAACTTTGAAAGAGAAATTAAGTTTTGCCAGGGTCTTAATTGAGGTAGATGTATCTGCTGACCTGCCTGAATCCATTGGAATCAAGACTCCTTTTGGTGAAAGTGTCCAGCCAGTTAAGTATGAGTGGGCTCCCTACTTTTGCAAATGCTGTAACAAGCTGGGGCACATGACTCAGAGGTGCAAGTTTCTGAAGAAGAATGTTGAGGAAAAAGTAGCAGAAAAGCCTATCTATGTGAAAAAAGTTATTGATAAGGCTGACAAACCAAATGCAGTGGAGAAATCACTTGTTACTGTTATCTCCAGCCCTCAGCCTGAGAAAGAGGGTAGTAATCAGGGTGTGAAAATCACTGCCACTGACCCTAAGTCAGGAAAAATCCAGATAGTAGATGAGGAGGGTTTTACACCTGTAATGAGCAAAAGAGCCAAACAGTCTCTGAATAAAAGGCTTGCCTTGGGGGAAAACAGGTCCAAGCTCTTGCAAACAGCTGAGTTTGAGCCATTGAACACTACTAAGGATGCAAAACTTGAATTGGTAGCTCAGTGTGTGATTGAGGAGGGGGAAGATCCTGGTGGAGGCTTCTCAGCCTGATGATTACATCTTCTTGGAATGTCAGAGGCTGCAATAAGCCTCATAAGCAGCAGGAAAATCATCAATTCCTGCTAGATAATAAAGTGGATGTTTTGGGTGTGTTAGAAACAAGAATGAAGGAGGATAAGGGAATAAAGGTGCTTAAGAGTAAGTTTAAAAGGTTTGGTACCTTTCATAATTACTCAAAGCACTACAATGGGAGGATTTGGCTTATTTGGAACCAACTTACAGTTTCAGTTCAAATTATGGATGTTGGTGCTCAATTTATTCACTACAGAATAACTTGTCTTAAGACTCACTTTATCTGCTCTGCTACTTTCATTTATGCTATGAATAAAGGAGAAGATAGAAGGGATCTATGGAGTTTTCTTGAAAAAGTGAGCTGCACAGAGCCTTGGATTCTTCTAGGTGATTTCAATGTGGTGTTAAATAGTGATGAAAAACTCAGCAAGGGTGCTCTAAATAAGAAAGATATTGATGAGTTTCAGCAGTGTGTTACTAGTTGCTGTTTAGTGGATTTGCCTGGCTCTGGCTGCACATACACTTGGAATAATCTTCAAGATGGGTTAGACTCAGTGTGGGCAAAATTGGATAGAGCTATGGTTAACCCTAATTGGCTTGCTAGTAATATCTCTACAACTGTTCAGTTTCTGCAGCCTGGTTTGTCAGACCATTCTCCAGTGCTTGTGGGTATTAATACTGGTGACAACTCTACTCCAAGAGGGTTTAAATTTATTAATGCCTGGTGTCTAGACCCTGGGTACAGGAGCATCATTGAAGCTCATTGGAACCAGCAGGTTGGAGGGACAAAAATGTTTAAAATTGTTGAAAAGCAGAAGAGGATTAGAGCTGCTCTCAAAACTCTGCACAAGAATAGCTACTCAAATATAACCAAGAGGGTGGAAAAATGCAGGGAGGAGCTGTTCAACACTCAGGAGAAACTTCAAGATACTCTGCAGGGTCTGGCTAAAATGAAAAATAAGCAAATGGAGCTAATCAGGCTGTAGAAAGATGAGCTCTGTTTTTCTTCATCAGAGGGCCAAGATAAGAGACATTCAAATGGGAGATGCAGGCACCAGATACTTTCATGCCAAGATAAATGAAAGAAAAGCTCATGCTTATATTGGTAAAATCCATGACACTAGCAATGCTTTACAAAGTACCCCCCAAGGTGTCAACAATGCATTCCTGGATTATTACAAGACCCTTTTGGGTACTGAGCATAATGTTCATGCATTTAAAGAGCAGTATGTAGCTGGTAACACTATTTCTCAGTCCAGTCAGAGTCTAATGATGATGCCATTTACAAAGGAAAATGTTAGAGATGCTCGTTTCTCTATTGATGAGACAAAGAGTCCTTGGCCTAATGGATTTACATCAGCTTTCTACAAGAACTCATGGGATCTCATTGGGGAGGAATTAAGCAATGTTGTTTTGGATTTTTTCAAGAGTGGAAAATGCTGAAGCAGATAAACTCCACACTGATTGCCTTGGTGCCTAAAATCCCAACTCCAAATTCTGTCATTGATTTCAGACCTATCAGCTCCTGCAACACTATTTATAAGATCATTAGTAAAATGCCGGTGAGCAGAATCCAACCTGTTCTATCTGAGATAATTGGTGAAGAGCAGTCTGCTTTTGTTCCTGGGAGGAATATTCAGGATAACATTTTGATTTCCCAAGAATTGGTCAGGAAATATGATAGGAAAGGAGTCTCCTGCAGGGCTACAATTAAGGTTGATATAAGAAAAGCATTTGACTCAGTGTCATGGAATTATCTGGAGAACTTGCTGAGTTTTTTTGGGTTTCCTGAGAAATTTGTCAGCTGGATCACAGCTTGCCCGAGATCAGCTCATCTTTCTCTGAGCATAAATGGCTCCCAGGTTGGGTTTTTTGCTGCCAAAAGAGGTCTGAGGCAGGGTGATCCTCTCTCACCCTATCTCTTTGTCATATGTATGGAAGGTCTCTCCAGGATACTCAGAAGTCTCTTGCAAAAGAAAAGCTTCCACCAGCACCCCAAGTGTAATAAGCTCAGACTTAACCATCTCCTGTTTGCTGATGACCTCCTCATTTTTGCAAAAGGAGATGTCACCTCCATAAAAACTGCTGCTGATACTCTTAAGCAATTTGAGTATCAATCAGGCTTAGCTGCTAACCCCCTGAAAACTAATGTCTATCTGGGAGGAGTCAGTAATAGGGTTGCTCAGCAAATTACTGAAAAGACAGGCTACAAAATTGGGAATTTTCCTTTCAAATACCTGGGAGTGCCTCTGCATTCATCCAGGCTTACTGCAGCAATGTATCTCCCACTCCTTGATAAAATTAAAGCCAGGCTGCAGCATTGGGCCAACTCTTTTATATCCTATGCAGGCAAACTTCAGCTTATCAATTCTGTTATCCTTGGTATACAAACCTACTGGCCTATTGTGGTGCTCAAGAAGATTAGCAGACTTTGCAGAGAATTCTTTTGGGGAGTTAATGAGCAAAAGGGTAAGATTGCTTTTATCAAATGGAAGAATATTTGCACTCCAAAAAGGGAAGGAGGCCTTGGTATTAAAGAGGTTTTAAGCTAGAATAAAACCCTTTATGCTAAGTGGATCAGTAAGCTGCTAAGCAACAATGACAATATCTGGTGCAGATGGACTAGAGAATATTACCTGAAACAGAAGGATTTCTGGATTACTGATGCTAAGCCTGACTGTTCTGCCACTTGGAGATCTCTTCTAGCAATTAGGGAGGAAATACTTGACAAAGCAGGCTCAATTGAGGAAGCAAAGAAGCTTGTTAGCAGCTGGCACAATAAGGGCAGTAGCAAAATGGTGCACAGGTTTTTCAGAGATCAGAAAAATGTTGTCAAGTGGTATAATTCAGTTTGGGATGTCTGCAGCATGCCTAAATGCTCAGTGATAATTGTTCTGACTCTCCACAATGCTCTCTCTACTATTGATAACTTGAGGAAGAGAGGAATGTACATTCCTAACTGGTGTTGCCTATGTAAAAAGCATGAGGAGAGCAGAAATCATCTGTACTTTGAATGTCAGTTTACAAACAGCATTTGGAGGAATGTACTAGAATGGATGGGCTATTCTAGGAGAATAGGTAGTCTTGAGCATGAGATGAATTGGTTCAGGTTGAAGATCAAGGGAAAGACAGGAAAGCAGCACCTAATTCGAAGTGCCCTATCAGCCACAATCTATGAAGTGTGGAAGGAGAGAAATTCTAGAGTGTTTAGAGATGTTTGTAGAAATATTGATCAAATTGCTTTGCATATCAAATTCATTGTTTGTGTTAGAGCTAGTGATAGGTATAGGGAAGCTATTCCGAGTAAGTAATTTGTTTTTGGTTTTTATAGGGTAGCTCATTGCTATCCTTTTGGTTTGAGTTGTTTTATTTTGTTCTTTCTACCCTATATGGAAGAATAAAATGCTAAATTCTTACCCAAAAAAAAATATAGGTAAAAATCGTTAAGAACAATCTGAGACACCCTGATACAACAGTAATTAAGAGTGTTACTGCCACACCTATCTATGTGATAGGTGTTAAGGCTGTTCAAACGAATCCAAACCAACCCTTATAATAACTCATTCCTCCCGGGTAGGCTACTATAAAATTTTGTGAAAGTAAACAACGGAAATAAAACCAACATTATTCAAATTGTACATTAAAAGAAAACCGATTAAAACGACACGCGGCCTCACACTTGAAATTCGCATCGACTTAATTATCCGCATAAACCTGTACATCATCGGCTCGCCGATACGTTTCCATAATCGGGTCATCACAGGTTCAAATCACAAGGAAAAGAACGTCAGCCAAAACGGGTAATCAACACGAATTCGAAGTAACTTAACAAAGGTAGTTTAGAAGGAGAGAGAACCACTGATAGAGTCATGCCTTACCACGAAACTCTATAATCGATTGAGCTAGACCTTACTTTGAACTCAACAACAAATACCGGACGATAGATACATATACTAACTTAACAAGTATGACAATGATGGGGAATCGACATCCCATTTTCTCGAGTATCAAATGGTGGGGAATCGACATCCCACTTCTCAAATATCAAATATGAGGAATCGTTACCCCATTTCTCAAATATCAAATACGGGAAATCGACATCATATTTCTCAAATATCAATATGGGGAACGACATCCACCCTTTTCAAATACTTGACGAGGAATTCGCATACTCATTTAGGCATTGGGCCAACTCAACAAGATGGGGGCTTAATTCATCCAAATTCGTTACCTCATGTGATCACACCCTCTAACGCTAGTAAACTAGGGAGAGGTCGGTAATAATAATCCAAGAGGCATGTGAATGGGCTTGTCGCATAAAACTATTTGTATTCATCACCCTTGTTCCTATTCCAAGAGTTCCTTCTCTTTATATATATACTTCTTCCATTCATTTCCAAGTTTCATGTTGTCTTTTGAACAAAGTTTTAAGAATGGATTAAAAATTATTAAAAGCAACTGGGAAAGGGACATCTAACACTCAGGAGTCTGTCATTGGCTAAAAAGTTACTAAAACTCGAAACATGAAGTTTGGTAGTGAATTCCCTTAAAAGGAAAACAAGAAGCTTGGAAATGAATTGAGGGAGTATAATTTAATACATAACGTTATAAATTTTTTTGAGTTATATTGTTGCATCTTAAGACTCGTTACTCCTTCCGTAATTATTCCACTAAAAAATTTTGTCATTGGTATAAGATACAAGGGGGTTTTGATAGTGGAGTATTAAAATTAAATAATATTATAATATAATATTAAATAATAAAATATATAATGTTTAAATAATATTTTAATGTTACAATATATTATGGGGTAATATAATAAAGTGGCTCTTAAGTCATACGTAGCTTCCATCATGGGAGTTTGAAGAAGTGGTAAGATTTTTTTTTTAAATGTAGTATGATAATGATAAAATAAGAATACTAATATATAATAAAATACTTAAACAACCTAATTAGAGTTATTTAATTTCTCAATTAGCATAACTAATCACAAAAGGTGTACGAGAGATTACCTTCTCGATTGGTAATCTACAGGGCAATCCTACTCTTGGCTCCGAACTTCGTTACCCAGGATGATAATAACCCCGTTAGGAGGATACTTAGTGTTTGTTGGTGGTATAATGACAGTGGACGACCTCGGCGCTAATCGAAAAGAGCGGACGAGAAGGCTTGTAAGTTGATAATAATGATGAAGGTAAGAGATTTTGGTGCTACGTACAAGAGTTTTAAAGGTGTATAAGAAGGATGGATTTTGAGTTATGAATAAGGCAAGTTCAATGACGGTCTTATATAGTAGTAGGATGGAGATATGCAAGAAACGAGAGCCATGTATACTGAAGATCGCACTAATACTTCTATTTTGCAAGTCTTACACTTTGGTGGAAAACATGCTTTGCAAGATGAAGATAAGAGCGATGGTGTAGTCAGGTCTTGTGTTTCGAGTAAAGAGTACAAGTTATCATCCATGGAGTTGGGCATCTTTAGCTTGTACGTAGAAGGTAAGGAGGAAGATGAGATTGTTGTTAGTAAGAGGGATTAAAGTAATGTAGTTAGATAATAGTGTAGATAAAATAATATGGGTATGTTACTGGATAGTTGTTTGTTTATCTGTTTTGTTACTTATTCGTACCGACGACATGTGGTACTAGACAATACGTAGTGTAGAGAAATTAATTCGATAATAATATTAATATATTATCCTAATCTTTTGGGTTACCACATGAGGTGGATTTTCCATGTTGATATCTAGGCGAATGCTCCAAAAATTCGTCACGCAGTCTGTGATGTTTGCTAAATTAAGTATAAGTATAGATCACCCATTATCCCCAAAAATAATAAGTAAACCACCTACTATCTACAATAATAATAAATAAATCGCTCACTATCTCAAACAATTATAAACAAATCACCCTTTTTTAATCCAAGTGAAATATGCAATGGGGTGTGTAAAGAAAGACGGAGGGAGTAAGTCACAACTCAACTTCCCTTTTTGGTTTTGCTTAGCATTCTATTAAGTCTTTACAGGAGTACTTTGGTTTATACATTGGTGTAATAAGATTTGAATTTGTACTTGGGAGTTGTAAGTCGCTAGTATGTTACCCTTTTGCCTTAACGGTTGACTTGAGGAGTCGATCGTGGCGGTAAATCACTCCCAATAATTATCGGTTGTTTCGAAAAAAAAATTATAATTTCTAAAATCCTAGAAAATTGGGGATGTTACAAAGTAATGTGTTCCGAACCTTGAAAGAGAGATTAATCACAGTTTTACCAAATTGTAAGAATGGCTTTAATGGTTACCGCCTTACCGGGTTAAAAGTATGTAGGTACTCATTTCTCTCCCTTTTTTTATCCCTTTTTTTTTTCTCTCTCTCTCTCTCTCCAGCCCCACCTTTCCCTCTCACATGTTCTTGACTCGGTAGATGAACTTGGTACAAACTAGTACCAGGCTCCCCTATTCTCTCTTGCCCTTTTCTCTCTCCTTATTTTTTTTTATTACTTTCACACTCCTTCAACCTGGTGAGAAATTTACCGTTAAACCACTCTACTGAGTGATACGAGGTGTTCACTGATGCGTCAAAGAATGAATTATGCTGCGTTCTCATGCAGAAAATGATGGTGATAGCTTACGCTTGTAGACAATTAAAACCGTATGAGGAGAATTACCCTACACATGATTTGGAACTTGCAGCTGTTGTCTTTGCCTTGAAAATTTGGAGGCATTACTTGTATGGACCTACATTCAAGGTGCTTTCGGATCATAAAAGTTTAAAGTTTACATTTTTACCCAATAGAAGTTAAATATGAGATAAAGACGATGGTCAACGGGTTGATTAAGGATTATGATACAAACTTTATCTCTCCTCTCACATTTCCCCTTTTCTCTCTCCTCCTCTTTTCCAACCAATTTTGCCACCAGTTCGCCACTCCCGTCGGTGCCACCATCAAAGGCGATCAGCACTGGAGGTCCCACCACCCCAACCCACTGATATTGTCGCGTCAACGACCCTTTCTTCTTGCGCCTTCCTCTCATTCTCCCCCTTCCCTTCTTCCTTTTTCGTCCTCTCTCACCTTCCCCTTTTCCACTCTCACTCCTCTCCTCCCACCACAACATACGCACATGCCGTCATCTCCTCTGATTTCAAATCCTATATTTCAAAATTTGAGTTTTTCCAAACATTGGATTTGTATTTGAATTCCATATTAACAAATCATGGATTCGATATGATTACAATTCTCAATCTCTTGTTTCAGACATTGCATAACTGTAATTATAAATCCTATTTCCCAAATAGGAAAATATATATTTCCCAAATTTCTATAAGTAATTTTCTCGAAATAGAATGATTAATTCCTCAAAATGAACCGTACCGGATCCGAAATTGTGATGAACCGTATCCAACTCGAACCGACCAGATAATCACCCTTAGCGATAGCGCCACACAACCCGTCAATATCCAGCTGACAATGACCCGACCCGACCCGACCCGTAATCATTATTGCTGCTGTTCGCGTTTCACTAAAACTGGATCGAATCAAAGGAGAAAGCACTCGTACCTATCTTTGAGTTTCGGTTAAGCCAACCAACCAACTTTTCAACACGGAAAGGCTCTTCGATACTCAAACCATTCCCTTCCTCTCAAATCCGATTTCCTGCTAATTCCAATCCCATTAATTTCCCAGGTCCAATTTTAATTCGACCAAAAAACTCTTTAAATTCATCTATTCTGCCCCAATTTTCCCCTTCTAAATCCCTCAAACTCGCTTTCCTTTGTTCAAACCAGGGATTTAATTTATTTGATTTGATTAGCTAATAAAAGAGGTAAAAAGATGTTTACTCGGGTTTTCGGAAAACCTAAGGAAGCGACGACCAGTGCTGTCGCAACACTTGATAAATTGAGCGAGGTTTGTCTTTCAATTCATTTTTAATTTTTATGTTTACGCTTCATTTTCATTGATTTTATTAAACTTTACTCTTAATTAATTAATTGAAGTGTGTTGATGACGTTATTAATACTTTTCAGTATGTTTAATTGTTCTGGTGATGTTGCCATTCTAATTGATTCAGTTTGTGTATTGTGATCTAGCAGCAAAAGCATATGATTGAAATGATCTACTGTTGATTTTTATTGGTTTTTGATTGATTTATATAAGAAGTTGGAGGGTTGAGGAAGGTTTTGGTGCTGTGATTGTGCGAATGGATTTCGTAAATTCCGAGTGAGCGATGGCTAATCAGTGGGAGACCGCGGTAATGTTGGATATTTGTAGTTCTTGATTGAGGTCGAGGGGCGGAGTTCGAATATTGGGAGTACCTTTTGTTTTGTGTTAAATTCGGGTAAGGTGAGGGATTTCTTCGTTGAGGGGTGATTCGATGACTTCTAACAAATGGGTTGCAAATTGGTTCTATTTTTATTTTCGTTCAACTTCGCCCTTTTGTTGTGTTGCTTTCACATTTGGTGGTAACTGGTGAGCTCAGCAGATTCATGTATGTCAGTGGCGCAATTTAAGTCTTGACTGGTTGTTCAACCTAGCTAGCCTGTGTTGCTACTTGCTAGCCCTGTCTGAGGATGTGTTTCGATAGGGGGATTTGAAGTGGAAGGCGAGGCAGAGGGAGAGAGAGGGGTTGGGGGTGGGTGGGAGGAAACAGGAACTGTTTTATTTTATTGGGATATTTATTTGTGAAAAGTGAAAGGAAGATACATTGGTCATTGGTGGTACTCAATCGAACCACAGATGTCTATTGGAAGAGGTAGATATTCGAACACGAGGAAGAGATTCTTGATCTGCTAATTAAGGAGGCGGCTTTCGTTTTTTAAAAAGAGAAAGAAGGTTAGCCTTTCAGAGAGTATCTTGAACCATTTTCAACAGCTTGTACAAAGCCCCTAAGAGTTTATGCAAAGAAAGTCGAGATGGTTAAAGCTTTCTAGTGTGAAAGAAAAGTTTTTTTCTTTTTCTTTTTTGACAACAATCTAGTATTAAATAGTTATATCGCAAATGTTAGCGTTGGAAAACACCACCTTTTAGACATTGAATCATGAAAGTTCCTGTTAGAAGGAATCAGCATGAAAGTAGACTTTTGTCTATTCTCTATCTCTTTAGTACATGATCCTAAGGTTCAAAGTGAGGTTTACTCCCCTTCTCAGCTTTTCTCTAAGTATCAAGATCACAGGATCTCAATTTAAGGACTAACCCTGACTCTCTCTTCACAAAAGTATACCACTAGGCAGTAGCTACTATGTCTTACTTTCGCACAGGAAACAATAAACGAAATCCTTGGGAGAACATGACCTCTGAATGATGACTTTTTTATGTCATCTCTCTCGATCTGTTATGTTATAACCATGTAGGTGGTTATCTGAAACTCAATGCAGGTAGGTAAGACGCACATAATGCCTTGCAGTTTAAAGAGTTAATTCTCTCAGACTATTACATTTTCAGTTGGATATGTCAAACACTAAAGTGGCCCAAAGCCATATTTGATTTTTAACAATTTGAATGTGAATAGAAACTGAAATGACAACCAAAAAAGAAACTCGAAGTTGGACCAGCCAATGAATCTCCAATGAAGTTCTCCGTCTCCGTGTTGTTACAATGAATGGTTCATGTTCAATGACTAACCATGTTTCTGTCTGAAGATTAGGGTTTTTCCTCTTTTGGTTCATCTTCTGTGATGGTTTCTTGCAAATAAAGTCTGCTGATATAGGTGGGATGAGACACATGAGAGAAGGGAAGTTGATTTGGGGATGTGCAGGTTTGGCTGTATTCTGATTTTACCTGGTTTGAAGAGATTCTCAAATATTTCAGATTATAGTGGGAAACTGGGAATGGTTTTATCTTTAGCTTCACTTTTATTTATTTATTTTTATTTTAAGGGGCTTTTAAGCTTCACTTTGGTCTAAGGCAGTAGGTAGTTTTAAGGGGATCCTGTTTTCTTTCATCCATATGAATTGGAAACATTTGTAATAACTTCACTGCTGGGCCGGGAACTTCTTGTCCTCTCTAGCTTCACAATCACCTTAGTGAACTTATTGGTCCATCAAACATTATGACCATTGGTCTTCTAGGTCTAATAATATGCAGCAGACTAGCAAGGATTTAGTTGTGAACAGCAAGACTGCAAGAGTAACTAGATGTACAACTTTCGTTTTGCAGCCTCTATGCTGTCTTACACTTACCTACCCAATCACCGCCACCTACCTCTTCTTATGTTCATCCAGGAGTCGTTCCTCTTTACAAATGGAGAAAAAAGTTGTTACCTTGAGGGTTATTGAGGAACAGAGAATTTCTTCCTGTCTACGGCTACCAAGTGCAGGACTGAACATGAGAAGCTTACTCCAATCGCTTTAAAAGAAGCCAATCAGTTGTTGTGTACATGCTTCCAATATAGAGACTGGGCATTATTGTGCGTACCTAGACTTCCTTCTGTTTTGTCTTTCTCTTTTAGTTCTCTTTGCCCTTTGATTTAGTTCTGTTTTGTCATGTGATGTGAAACCGTTGAAACTGGTTAAGTGGGGATGTACTCTTCTCAACTTACAGTCATCTTTCAAATATCTACTCAATTGTGTCTTTTATTGGGCTTCAGTGGTGGCTTGCTTCTCCAGTACTGTTCATTTACTTGAGCAACCCTCCAAATAGGATTCAGGGAGGCTAAAGTATTGGTACCAGAAACTTATTGCTTTGAGTGAGTACAAGGAGTTTCAAGAAAGGATGCAGCGGCATAAAACCGAGGATATAAGCCGTTTGAGGCATAACTATGTGCTACTGTGTACTGTTTATTTACTTGAGCAACCCTCCGAATGGGGTAAAGGGAGGCTAAAGTATTGGTACTAGAAACTTATTGCTTTGATTGAGTACAAGGAGTTTCAGAAAGGATGCAGCGGTATAAAAACCGAGGATATAAGCCATGTGAGGCATAACTATACTTTGTCGAGATTTGCTCCATCTGACTCATGAGAGTGAAAAAGTTGATCTGGCTCTCACTTTAGAACGGCTTCCAAGTTGGGGGATTTTATAGCTGCTTGATACTAACCAACTTCATTAGAGTTTAGGTGTTCTCGTCACCTGACAAGTATTTTGATAGAGCGTACTAATCTACAGGGGTATAGCATGTTCTCGTAATTGGCTTTATTGTGGACAATGTGTGATTGTTTTTCATGTTAAGTTCAAGTTTATGAGCTCGGTAATTTTGTTAAGATGTCTTACTGTTTCGTCTTTTCCCATCCAAATCTACAGTCTGTTGCATGCTGCTCACTTCTAATTTTATTTGGTTGTTTCTTTTGCAACTTTTGGCAGACACTTGAGATGTTGGAGAAGAAGGAGCAGGTGCTGATGAAAAAGGCTGCTGCCGAGGTTGAAAAAGCAAAAGAGTTCACTAGGGCGAAGAATAAGCGTGGTGAGTATATATGTTGAAACTTTCATACTTGTTTACATGTTTTTTAGAAAGCTTTTGTATGCATCCCTCATCCTCTGTTAGGGATCCAAGGAAAGAGACAAATAAAGAGGACAGGAAAGAGGGAAATAAACTTTCCGCCATGCTTATTTATCCCTCTCTCAAATACACTTGGACTTTATGCCCCCTACTGCTCGTTATATATTGTTATCTCTCTGTATTTCCTTTGTCTATCTACCCATTTTTGTTCTGACAACCTTACGCTTTGTTTGACCACCTTAGAGTGAGGATCCCATGTGATGTTTATGTTATGCCCCGAATCATTTTGGAACGAGGGCTTTGCAGCTCTTCTAATGTATGTCTTTTTGTTTTTGTTGATTTGGTATGAAGCTGCTATAACATGTCTCAAGAGGAAGAGGTTGTATGAACAGCAAGTTGAGCAGCTTGGAAATATGCAGTTACGAATTCATGATCAGGTTACATCACTTTTCTTGCCTGAGGCTTTTTAGACTTGAATAATACTCATCAACTCTTAAATTTCTTCCATAAGATAGAATTGTGTCAGAGAACCTTTATTCTACTTCTCTCTGTGTGTCCGTTAGCTCCTTTTCACTGACTGTGTGTGCCTACTAATTTGCGCTTCCTGATTGCTGGAATCTTACAGTGAATAATCACTGACTACTTTCTGGCTATGTGCCTTTCATTTTTGTGGGACACAGATGATAATGCTCGAAGGGGCAAAAGCAACGACAGAGACTGTTGATGCATTGAGGTCTGGTGCATCAGCTATGAAGGCCATGCAAAAAGCGACGTAAGTATAGAACCTTTGTTGATGAATTTTTTTGGTTTTGTTTCAGTTGTTATCATGATTGTCAGTTTGAAACAGTGAGAATGGAATGACGCTTTTCCTGTCATGATAAACAGGTCATGACCTAAAAATAAAGAATTAGGTTTTAGGAAGGAAAAAAAAGGCCTTTAAAGCTTTTCATTCGACTCAAAAATATGTAATTTTCAATTTTATCAATTGACCCAATTTCGTGTCCATTAAAATGCTAGTATCCCCGTTCTTCTTTACAGAAAGTAACTTATGAAGTATACCTAATTTTTAATGTATTGAAGAGACTTATGATGGCCTGAAATATGGTAATTGTTTTGTAGTATTAAGATGTCCTGGAAAGGCAATGTTTATGTGAAGTATACCTATTATGCCTCAAACCTTAGACTATTAGATAGCGCCATGTTTTGTGATTTATAATGTGGATTCTGCTTTTCAGAAACATTGATAACGTGGATAAGACAATGGACGAGATCAATGAACAGACTGAGAATTTAAAACAAATACAAGAAGCTCTCTCTGCACCTATTGGTGCAGCAGCTGATTTTGATGAGGTATAGTGTTTCTCTTTCGTCAAGATTTCCTATTCAGATTGGTTTGTAATTACTCTAATATTAATGTTTCTATTTTCCTCTTGCCTTGGATGAAGGATGAACTGGAAGCCGAGCTTGAGGAACTAGAAGGTGCTGAATTGGAAGAGCAACTCTTACAGCCAGCTACAACTGCTCCTGCTGCGCCTGTGTATGTTCCAGGTGGAAAGCAACCAGTACGCCCTGCAGCTCACAAGAATTCTGCTGAAGAGGATGAGCTTGCTGCATTGCAAGCAGAGATGGCACTTTGAAGAGGTTTGCCCCATTAAAAAATTTGTGAAGATTCTTGTGTGGTCTTTAAGCTTTCCTGTTGTATCTGGTCATCATGCTTCTGTTTATCTTTCACCCTCCTAAGGATATTGTTAGGGGGTATAATTGGCCTTCTGAGTCACACATTCCTACCTGATAAGTGATAAGTAAAGCGTGTTTCTATTTCAACATGTCCACTTCTCTTTTGAATTTGCGCCTCATTCTTCAATCAATAGGTCCATCTTAAGGTCCTTTCCACAATTTTCCTTTCCCTGTGTTCGGAGCTTACAAGTTACAAGCGTCTGCGATGACTGGATATTCGGGTCTTTCTACGTCTATGTTTACATAATTGAATGGCTATTCGCCTGTTCGATTGCCTGTCACCCTGAGTCCAGGTTCCTAAGTATGTGGCTTCAATGCTCATCATCTCTCTTCTTTTCTGTGTAATCATCTGTTAGCGTTCGGGAGACTTGTTTTCTTATGTGAATTTCTAACTGAAGGCCTTGTCTATGAGTCCAACGAACTCCCTTGTACAGTTGTACCTGCTGGTTTTCATATTTTGTTTCTATAGAGCCTGAGAGCCATACTTTGTAGAAACTGTGTAGAAGATCTTGACCTTATGGAGGAAGAACAAAGCATGCTGATGAGAAAGCTCTTCTTATTACTTAATGGTACAGTGGCTAAAGCGGCCAGACTATAATTAGCTGATCGGTAGTGTAATTTCAACTTGTGAGTTTAACATCCAGTAAGACTTTGGATAATTTGGCTGAGTACTCCACAAGTCCACAATTACAGTTTGGTTGTGAGCATGGTGAAAATAGTGATTTATAGGAGGGGTGGTAAAGGATATGTTGATATGCGTGAATAGCGAATAGTTGCTTTTTCTAGGCATTATCAGGGTGATAGAGGGTGTAATTATGAGACCCGTAGTGAAAAAATGCTCGCCTTTGGGTATCTGGTATCTCTTTGTTAGTGGGTTGTATTTTCTTATTGTTGTATAGCCCTGAGGCTTTCTTTTGAAATTTTCTAACAAGGACATGCCCCCAGGTCAGCTTGATATCTTGTTATGTTTCAAACACAGTCACAACCCCCCCCCCCCCAAAAAAAAAAAAAAAAAAAGTTAGCTGAATTGCTGATAGGCTTAGATAGACAGCTATGTTACTTCAACAATGTTGTCTTGAAGTGTCCTAGAATTTGCTGTGGATTTGATGTCAGTTCATGCTCATTTGGGCACGGAAACACTCCCTCCCTCTCAGAAAGTGTGATCTTTAGGTTTTGTTTTTACGAAATTGAGTGACAGCCTGAATAACCTGTGAGTTGTACGCCCATTTGACCCCTTTCAGTTTGGTGTTTCGTCAAAGGTTAAGTTCAGTTTTTATTATCTAAACTTAACTAGTACAGAATGCGATCCATTATTCTGGGATATATTAAGAGGCAGTGATCCACTTTTGTGATGGAGGAGTATGTTGCTTCTCCTTTCGGGAGACAGGAGCTGTGTGTCAAAATCTCCAAGCTGTACCTTAGGAATTGACGTTTGGGTCATCTGATTTGCAGAATGCATTTGACAAGACCACCTGGGTCCAGAAGCAAGTGAGCAAATTTTATGGCCTTGAAAGTGCTTAGCATAGACGTGATGTCGTAATCCTTTCATGCCCATGTAGCCTGCTAAGCGTTTCGACATTAATCTTGAATGATAGATTGAGGATTCCATTTCTTAAAAGTGCGAAAGCTTAGCACTAAATTTAAGGCTCTTCATATCTTTGTCATCTTTTTATAATTTGAA
Source organism: Spergularia azorica (assembly GCA_038382645.1). NCBI lineage: Eukaryota > Viridiplantae > Streptophyta > Magnoliopsida > Caryophyllales > Caryophyllaceae > Spergularia > Spergularia azorica. The sequence goes on from JBBYHQ010294265.1 coordinate 18,473, forward strand.
ACTTTTTGATACAGATACCAGTCGAGGTTTTGTTCCGGAACTAGAACTATGGCATTGTCCTTTACGCTATTAGTATCTGTAAATGTTCTGAGAAATGCTGAATGAGTAGCTGCTATTTGTTGTGTGATGTCTAAATTCCGAATGGCTGTTCCTTCACCTTTTGTCTAAAGTTGCGTTTTGTCATGCAGGAAGACACGATATGATCTCAATATCCATCCATGGGCATGTAGCTGTACAACAAGCTTCTGATATCTTTACGCCACTAATGGCATGTGTCGAAAATCTGGCTTAAGTTCGCACTCGATAATAAACTGATGTATAGGTGGGGTGTGATGTTGCCATGGATCCATCTCTTTTGGAGATATCCTGGTTGTTAATTTGATGTAAATTTCGGGATATCCCGATCGTGATTCTGACTAATTATCGTAAAAATCTGCGATCTCCGGGGACCTTGTTTGTTATTCTATTATTTTCCATACTTCTTTTACAGATTTCAATTCTAAGAGTCCGGAAACAAGGTTTATGACTTCATTCTGCCATCATCTGCGAAACTACTGATTCTTCTGGAAGTAGTTTTGTTCCATCATCGGAGAACCACCGATTTTGAGAGTTTTTTTTATAAAAATCGAATATAAAACTCTCCATCAAAATCGAGCAAAACTCTCCATCAAAATCATACACTCATGTTGATGGTATAAAAACCCATACATAGATGGGAAGAAAACTCTCACATGGCGAAAACGGAATTGTTATTAGTATCGTGAAAACTTAAATTAAAGAATTTTTGGGGCACTAGTTGGTAGTTACTACCATCAAATGGTTGGTCAGTTGGTGGTAGCCTCGAAGATGAGAATGTTTCTTAGGGTTTCTTTCAATCAAACAACAATAAATAAATTTTATACTATATATTAAAAGTTTGTTAGAGGCAACGACCACGTTAAAACCACTTATATCTCCAAGATTCAGAGTGCTTTTGTTGCGCACCCCAAAGTAGCTCACATTTCAAGCTCCACCCATTCATTCGGATGCCAATCAATTTCAAAACTCTCTGCCACATTGTCTTGGAGAATTTGCAGGTGAAGAATAATTGATGGTGTGACTCTACATCCTCCTCGCAAAGATTGCATCTATTCACAATAATCATAAGGTCTCTCTTTGCCAAGTTATCAACAATTGAAAGGCACTTTTGAGAGGGAAATTAGCTGTGTTCCATATGGCTTTGTGGCATTTCAACTTCCTCTGCGAGGATCTGAAGACTTCACTCACATAATCAATCAAAACCCTAATTTACAAAAGATTCAGTACTTCAATCACAATGAAAGTAGAAACAACGTGGTTGTCAAGTTTCATAATCAGGATGAACAAACAAAGAAATTCTGAAGAATTCAATCACGACTTCACTCAGATAATCAATCCAAAACTCTAATTTACGCAAGATTCATTCCTTCTATCACAAGGAAAGTCATGTAGAAAACCCTAATTTACGCAAGATTCAGTCCTTCCATCACAAGGAAAGTCAAGTAGAAACGACGTGACAATCAAGCTTGATAAATCAGGATAAACAACGAAATTCAGAAAAATTAATGACAATAACGACTTCACTATTTGAGACATTCTCTGAAAACCAGACTCGTTAAATTTATGCCCATTGGGAAAGAAAAATCATATCTCCCCTCTTTAAACCCTATTTTGAGACCCTAATAGAGATGATCTTAGTTTTAAAATTAAACAACTTTACTTTTGAAGTTTTAAAAAACATAAGTATTGAGATCTTCATAAGCGTTAGTTTCGAAAATTGAAAATTGAATTTAAGTTCATTTTTGAATGTAAAAAAAATGATTTTTGAATTTAAAAATTGTAAAACTCGGGCTATAAACTTTTCGTTGAGTTCATTAATCAAAACCATTTATCGCAACGCTACGTACATTTGAGTAGTGTTGTACTACGTAACACTACATACGTTACATATATGAATTTGTTCCAAAAGTTTGGGATCATGGGCAATGGCCCAGCTCACCCTAAAAGACTATTATCAGGTTATTCGATAGCGGTATCCAATATCAAACCAATTTGATTTGATGGTTGGAGCTTTAAAATCAGCATTGTGCGAGTACGAGATATGTGGGGTGTATGGTTGGGGGAAGGTAGTACACATACAATGGTTGTATGTGGAATCTGATACAAAACTCAATAGGAGAGTGCCACCTGGGTAAATGAAAAAGAAAAAGAGGAGGGAAAACTAGAGTAATTAGGCGCAGAACAAATTTCAGCTTGGAGGGAATTACTCCCTCTTTGTGCGCCATCAATTAGGCGGGAGAACATAGGAGTGAATTTTTTAGGATTTCTTTCTTTTTTGTTTTTTGTGCATTATTTTTATTTCTTGTGTAACTTTTGTTTCGTAAGCGTTAAATATATGAAACATATCATCGTAAAGCTCTATTCGAATGCTTTCATATGAGTAGAATATTGAATATGTTTAGATAAAAAAATCCAAAAATCTAATTTGTTGTTCATATCGTAAAATCTCATAAATTCATTCAATCTTGATAGTCTGATACATAAATAAATAGATCGATACTATGGAAATCTATTTAAAACAAATATAGGGTAAACAACATATCATTAGTAATAAGATTTGAAATTTGACATCGGTGTAGAGATTTCGAGGCAATACTATAGAGTCCCCAGTTGACTAGAGTAGAGGTCATGACCGTCAACTGTTTTCTTGTAGGGATATAGTAACCATGTCTTAAATAGCCCTTGGTAACTCACAAAATAGATCATGTTGCCCATATATATAACCAGGGTTCAGTTCATATGAGAACACTCCCTTAAATGAGAACCATGAAAACCTTTACTGACCTTTGGATTAGATGGATCAAGGGCTGAGATTTAATTATGTTATATAAAAACATA
>JBBYHQ010294272.1:0-21382 GCA_038382645.1 Spergularia azorica
AATATGGGCCACGTTTTTGGTTGTTTATGTTGGGCCGCAATAAGTTTCAGTTGTTTTCGTTATTTATGGGCCGCGCGGTATTTAAGTCCATTGTTTCATTTTGGACGGGGGGTACCATTCTCTTGGTACCCCGGGGATACGGTAGTATTTGCGAACCATGTCTTGTATATGACAGTGACTTTGACTTTTTTTTATTCTAGTACTGTATTTATCTTTCTTTGTAATAAGTTGATTATTTTATTCATCGAAAATGGGGATAAAGACCCTCTACAGAGTGGAGCTCCTGTGTACTTCTCTTCTCAAAACCTTGAGTTCTCAGAACCCACGACGTTTGGTTGGGAACATCTAGGTATCAAGAATGGGGTTTGGTTGCAAATTTTGAGTTATACAACCCCATTCCCAGCGTGCTCTAGAACTCACTTGGCATCGGGTTCCCAATCCCCCACCTTTCCTCTGGGATGAAATCAAAACCCCCGGAATCATATTTAAATTGATAAAAATATAAAATTCATCCCAAATTGAGTTGCTACCTTTGAAAATCGAAACTACTCGTATGAAGAATGAAGAAGATGACACAACAACCTTCAAAAAAAAAAAAAAGAGAAGATGACACAACACCACAATCACACACTACCCCAAAAGAGAGTAGACAAATTAGGGAGAACAAAGGGTTCTTACTCTCCTATCCACTATGATTTCTCGCTCCGATCCTAGCCATATTGGGACTTGGAATTTGGAAACCACTTTAGACCAAATGAACGACCCGCACCTAGGGGTTGCTGCTGGTCTTGCTTCCGCCGCGGCCAATGATGATTATGGTAGCCATATCATTGATGAGTATCCTCCCAACGAAATGGAAAAGATGGAAAGGAAAGTCGAATTGTGGAGGATGTCACGTCAACTAATTGGTACAGGATTACTTGATGTCAGTGATGCCTGCAAATTGGAATACCCAAACATGAAGGGTGATAGTGCCATTATTGCATTATCCAAGAAGTGCCGTGACAAGACAGTCCTTTCCAACTTTACTTATCCTGGTGAACCCTGGCTAGACGGTGGCATGGCTGTCTATGAGGGCCCTTTTACTGCCTTGGATGACCTTCATTCCTTGTGCGCTGCCAAAGCTATCAATATCTACAACCACCACTCGAACAAACCGGAGCTCAAGTTTCGCAGTGTGGTTAGGGTGACTGAATTACTCGGCCCTTTCATGACCCTTACGGCTTTCATGACCCTTACTGCCTTGGACACTGGCACTGGACGTATCACCACTTATCAGGCTGCAGAATTAGTTGGCTTAGCTACTGATCCTCCCGTTTACCTTGTCTTTCTCAGAGACGTCCGTGCGGATAAAGTCCTTGCCATTTTTTTAACTCCACCGATATGACCTACATTCCGTATGTCACTTGCTTTGGTCTTTTCCTCTCTGTGTAGTCTCTGTTTCGTATGCTTTAGTGGCATTGCAGTTCTTGTTTGGCAATTGGCATGTTAGTCATATCAATAGTAGTAGCTGGGCGCACGCAAGGGCATCTTCTATTAGCCATATACGGGTGTTTTCTTCTTTGTTGAAACCTATTATTCCACTCATCAATTGCTATCGAGTTCAAATTTTATTTTTTTTTTCAATAGTTTGATGGCTGCATCGAGTACTTATAGTAGTCGTCTGCGTTTCTCATATTAGTATTACAGTCTTGTGCACTGTCTGTGTGCTTGATGTTTTCTTTAAACGATAACATATTTTGTCACTCTCAAAAGTTATCAAGGGCCTGATACATAATTCTAATGCGATTTGATACTGATTCATAAGTGATAAAATGTGCGGTGATCTGTTGTGTAAGGACTTAGTTAAGGGTAATACTTTATCTGAAGGGCCTATGAGAAGGAGATCCACAGATGATATTACAAAATTTGTTCTCGTCCCAATCTTGATTCTTTTTGCATCTCATACTATCTAGTTACAAAGGAAATGATAGTCACGGTTGTCAGTCCATGATTGCTTTGCCTACTTTGGTGGCTACATTGAGTACTTTGGCCTGATTCAGAACTTTATCAATGTGATACTATTAGTGATTAAATGTGCGGTGATCTGTTGTGCAACTGTTTAAAAATTTGGATACACACTTTTCTTAACCTCTTATACACAAGAACAAGAACAAGAATGGATGCTTGTGTAAACTCTTGTTGTTGATTGGAATTAGGTCCATGTCCTTTTTGATAACCAACTTAAGAGCATTTGCAGCTTAAAACTAAAGAATGACATTGTTTTGTGATAACTTTTATGGAATAGGAGTAATAAAATGAAAGAGAATAGAAAAGTAAGTAAAATAGCATGAGAAATATGAAACCTTGATTACAAAGGTTCAAGCTTTCAGAGATAAAATCCACGAAGGTACGGAGCTCCTCAAAGGAAGAGTTTTTGGCAAAGCCAAATAGGGTCTTTCATTCAACAAAATCTTCCTTTCACCATGTTTCTGACCCTTTTAAATACTGTAGTACAGATTCCTAGCATCTCAGAATTTCCTAGAGAAATATCTGACTTTTGGTAACAAAAATGAAATAAGAAAAGTGCTTCAAATGATCTTCCATTGCCAAGAATAAAATAGACTATTTCATTGGCAAGAGTTGTCAGAATTTGCCTGCACCTGCCAAATGCTTCTTTACTGTTACTATGAAGCCTTTAAAGGCATTTAGTGATTTTGATGCCTAGACCTCTATCCTCCCTAGGCTGACAAATGGAACTCCACTCTTAAAGATCATCTTAATGTGCTCACTTCTGCAACCTCAAAAGAAATGGTTACATAGGTTTTTGCTATTCTCTATAACTTATTTTGGTGTTAAACTTAAACTTGTAACCGTGGTGATATTAGTTTTACTCATCCAAGGCAACATATGAAGATCTCTTTGGCTAAAGGCATGCTAAGTCGTGTTCAATCAATCTTTGTCTAGGAGGCAAGTCTTTGGAACGTATTGCTTTTATTATTTAACTTTGTTGTAGGTACAATACTGTACTCTTTTAATCAAACTGTCACATGAATACTACCCTCAGGATGAAACGTGAAATTTGCTGAAGCCTGAAGCTAGACCAAACTTTGCTTCTGATGTCATCTTTACCATATACTTTCAAGGGAAAAAGTATCCCACGCCCTTCCTTTAAGCTCTCATATTTGGTAAGGCTTGAGTAAATTATTATAGCTAATTAACTTAAAACTCTGTTCAAGGTTCCCCTTGCTAGTGACACCATCCATTTAAGAGGCCAATCTGTGTTTTGATAACCACACTACTAAGCTGATTGGAGACACACCTATTCCCAACTTTGCCGAAGATTTCTTAGCACTGATGTACTTTTGGAACTTCGACACAAGTATAATTTATCATGAAATGTGGGATTCATCCAACCTGACTACTATGAAGATGATTACTGGATATTCACTTGGAATTTTGATTGCACCCCCAAGTTTAAAGCCATCCTTATGCTCTTGCTTTGAAATAGCCTCCCCACAAAAGCCCTGCGCCGATAAATTTTGGTTCCTTTTTTTTTTTTGCTGCTTCTCCCATACCCAACGTGAAACAACCCTTTCAGAGAGACTGTGCCAAGAAGGCAAGAATAACATCTTTATACAGCAATTGACCTTCCATCATGGATTGCCACAAACTTCTCTTCTTAGACTGGCCCTTAATGTTCCTCCTCATCTGTCCAAATACTTGGATAATACATAAAAGATGGACCCTCGAGAATATTAACATCACCTTACTATCTGGCATTTCTTTTTCTTTTCGGCTGGACCATTTATGCACCATTTGTCTTACTAGATTTGATGTTCCCCCCTTTGAAGCAGGGAAGAAAAGGGTGGAGGGGGGAGCGGTGCTTGGAATACTGATGGGTGTTCCGCTAATTTATAATAGATTTAACTATTCAGCAAGACTGTAGTGTGGTGTTTTCAGTGATCGTTTTTCTCCAGTGATATGGCCGTCTCCAAATGATTGCTTCTGCTTTATTGAGGCTTATAGTGAACACCGTGCTTTTTCCTCCCATCTTACTTTCCTCTCCCACCCTCTCTTTTGCTTTGACAAGATTTGCTAAGTCCTGACATTTCCAAAGATCTGGCTTTCCTTTGGATCTGCTGGTGGGACAGGTTGCCTCACCGATCATGGTAGTGACACTTCCGCTTCCCCGGTTTGCACCACTTGCATGAGTGGGGATGTTAGAACTGCCTTTGCATTTCTTGAGGCTGTCGGGTGCAACTAGACATTACAAAGGATTGGGAATATTAGGTTGGAATCAGGGCCGTTTAAAGATGTTTGATTTCAATATAGCGTAATGGATTGTTATCTCCGTGGTCTTATGCTAGGTTAAGAGTAGTTATGGTACTTGTAGTCTTTGCTGTAGCCTGTAGCTGCCACTATCGTGTAGCTGTGTAATGTGTTGATGATGATGATGTCTGAGCTTGACTTGTTGGTAGTGCTTAGGGTAATAGTTGGTGTGTCCCAAGTTTTTATGCTATGTCGGTAAATTATCTGCTTTCTAGATTCATGTGGTTCATAATCATTTTTCGGTCTGTTTAATGGATTATGTAGCTTGCGATGGATGTGTTGTGTGCAATTAGGACCTGCTATGCTTGGGCGAGTGCGTATAACTTTTTTGTATGTTCATGTTTCCTGACAAGGACTAAACTGTGTTAGATTGTCTCAACTTAGACGGAGTCAATGTTGTACTTGGCAAGATACACCAATTAACTGTTGCTGACATCCTCTATTGCACGGCCCTACTAATGAATTCACCAAGTCCGGAGGTCATGATCGTCTGAAGGGAGTCAAGGGAATCCAACGCTGCTGGCTCTATGCGGTTAGAAATATATTTTAGGAGCGCTCTCGTGGGATTAGCTCATATTTATATGTTTTTGAACGTCCGATCTTGATATGTTGAATGTACTCTTAATCTCTATGTGCGACTTTGACTTTCTTTTATTCCAGCACTCCATTTATCTTTCTTTTTGTAATAAGTTGAGTATTTTATTGTTCCAAAATGGGGATAAAGACCCTTTTACAAAAGTACTCCGTATACATGAGTTTTGAATATCGCCCACATTATTTCCTTGTTGGTGTTCGTCGACGGTCGCTGGCCATGTGATGTGGAAAATTTGAAAGCGTATATAAGAACGATGAGATGATATATGAAAATTGTAAAATGGTACTTAGTTGCCCACTAAATTATACCCGTACAACAAACAACAAGTGAAAAATAACTGCTCAAAACCACTTATATAGTACACTGAGTACTAAACTTTAGGTCGAAACATTGACCAACGAAGGATTTTAGAACTAGAATACAAATTAACGTTAATCCTCAAAAAATCTGGATCTAATAAAACCAATGAAATAAATTAAATCGAACCATAAAAATACGGAGTATTTTCTAACAATTCCAAACTTTTTAAGGACCCGTTCCTAGAGGATCCGGGATTGTTGGAGTGCGGATGGTCCGAATAGAATGCGTCTGGTCTAGAAACGGCCACTGGCTTTAAAAATTAAAATTGAGCAGAGAGTCTGCTAAAGATAAGCTAAGAGACCCAGAAAGGGCCAGGCATTTGAGGAGAGAGGAGAGAGAAGAGAGACAGAGATGGCAACGGTATGCAGCTACTGCCCTCCTGAGGTTATCCAACCTTCTCCATTTCTGGGTCATTCTCCCACTTCTCTGGTAACTTCTTCTCTACTCTACTCCAAACTACTTGTTTGTTCAGCTCTTCAATGCTTATGCTAGTTGTTGTGCATATTATTATCATTCGACTTCTTCTTCTTCTTATTATTATTATTGGTATTATTTGCGTGTCGATTCTTCAAGGGGTTTGGAGGTGTTGTGTTGGGTTTGGATCACTAGGAATTGAGATTGTTGCATAGATTACTGGAACTGGTTGAGTGCTCAACTTGGAAAGGGGATAAAGTTTTATGATCAATTTGGCGAATTGCGGAATTGTACGAGTTAACCTTTAAAAACGATGATAGCCTCACATCAAAATTGGCTGAGACTCGTACTGATGTGCACATTAGAGATAAGGTGTTGATTGATCTACTATAGTCGAGTAGCCGATCATATTAGTATGTTTTAAGTTGATAGACTCTCATATTGCTCTAGGGTTGTGACTTGAGGATGATAACATTGCATGTTCAGATATCAAACTATCGAGTCTGACTTAAAAGGATGTCTTTCCTACTTAAGACATTTGGTGAAATGATGGTATTAGAGAAGGAATTGCTCTACAAGAAAGTAAAATTTTCAGCATCTAGTTTTGCGCTCACTAGGTTGGTCAAAGCGGTAGTATGCACTGAGCCCTTCCTCTCTCCTTCCTAATGCGGAAGTATAGACTCTGTCATCGCTTATAGGCTATAACACTTTTGAAAAGTCTTATATGACTATGGAATTCGATTAGACAAACTATGCCCATTGAAGGTACATTTTTATACTTAAAAAATTTGCCTTAAAAATAAATTGTGGTCTTTTGACCTCTTGTGATGTGAAACTATGTACAATTACTCTGACCTTTCCATGTCTGTAATATGTCCCTGAGCTGCGATGTCATTAAAAAGAATGAACTTGCACAAACACCAACTATTATTGCATTTTAAGATGGACTTTTGTTCTTTGTCCGTCATCAAACATTGCAGCGGAGTGAGTTTGCTGAAAATGCTATTAATTTTGCAAAGTTCCTTTTATTAACTCTGGAGCACGACTTCATATGGGGTAGAAAGGTAGAGTATATTGTAAATACATATTAGATTAATCGCAAAGGTTGCTTTTTTTGGTTTTTGTTCACCTTTGTATCTATGTTTTGGTTTACCCTTGATGTCTGAATATTAGCAGATTATACCAGATTATGTTTTAGCATAGAGGGTGTCGGGGTAATGGGGTGGTTTCCTGTCAGTAATGGTGATATGGTTATGTCAACTGGTTGAAGATAAATAGTAGGAAATGAGACCATTACTTGATATTACAAGCATTATCACTATCTCTGGGCTATTCTTTTGTTTTGCACTAGACCTCCTGAGTTTTGTGCTGTGTCTAATATGAATGCAGGTGAAAGTGCCATATCAACATAGCGCAATAAATTACAGATACAAATCCAGAATTAACGCTTTATTTTGGGGACCCAAAAAAGCTGTGGAACCACCTGAGTCAACACTATCTCTGGGCGAATTTTCTTTGACAGGGTCAGGAACAGAGGTGTTTCGTTTATTGGTTATTCTTTGGTCTCTTGAGGTTTACAACTTTATTCGAGGAAGATGATATTTTTTGTAAACACTAATATCTTTGATGTTTGTTATGCTTATTGTTAACAGGGAGCTGAAGCTGATTCATTTTCGCCTAAGAAGGTTTCACTTTCAGTTATTCCATCAATCGCAGACGTTTCATCAAATGTATGGGATGCATGTGCCCTAGATGCCGTCGGCAGTGACAAGTTCAATCCATTTCTGACTCATGGTTTTCTTTCGAGTTTAGAGGAGTCTGGTTGCTCTGTGAAGGTTTGGCCGCTGCCCTTCAATAACGTTAATTTCTCTCTCGTGATAGGCTGGTAGTCTATTTTGTGGTTTCTGCAAAACATGTCTTCTCTTTGCCATATGCTATCTTTAATCAATTATTATGGTCACACAAGTAGTCTTCCTTTCTGTTAACTACTGTAATTATGACCTTCCGGAGAATTTTAGTAGGCAGTTTATATATCCTCTCTTCCCCTGCTTTTAAATGCCGAAAAGCTACTTGCTTTCAGATTCTCTATAGGCAACACTATAATGTAAAATTTGTGTGATGGATTCTTTATGTTCCTTGAGTAGTCTTCTCTCCAACAACCAAGGGGATCTCGGCGTGCTTCTTCTGTTTTCTTTTTCCCAAGTTAACCAAAATTTGACATTATGCCTAGCTTGAGTGTGTCACACTATATAGTTGCCTTGTGTTTTGCATCTTGATTTCATGTGCCAACACGCCCAACAGTATCAATATATCATTCAACTTACCTTTTTTTTTTTTTTTTTTTTTCCTATTTGTTCCTGAACAACCTGCATTTTCTTAGAATGTTTTGCTGGATTCCTTTGCTGTCTTGTAATACATTTTTGTCTTCTGCCCTAAATCCGTTATCCCATCCGCCATACTTCTGTAAATTAGCGCGCAGCAAATGTAGGTAATATGAACATGAAACCTATAGCTTATGCGTCTGAATTGCTTCAGGAAACTGGATGGATACCAAGGCACGTAATTGCGAAAGATGAAATGAACAATGTCATTGGCGTAGTTCCACTCTACCTAAAAAGGTATAAGTAACACACTTTTATAGCTTGTATACAAGAGAGGATGCCTCAAGTATTTTCATAGGCGGATATACCCTGATTTTGGCTTGTGTACCTAAACTGATGCAGTCATTCCTATGGCGAGTACGTTTTTGATAATTCATGGGCCAATGCGTATTACAATTATGGGTCAAGGTATTATCCAAAGTTACAAAGTTGTGTGCCATTCACTCCTGTTACTGGTCCAAGAATCTTACTTCGTAAGATGAACTGCAAAGATGAGGTTTCCAATATCATAGTATCAGCACTGAAAGATCTGACCTTGAAGGTACGGTTTTCTTGAGTACTAAAAGTTTGCCTTGTTTACCCATTATCTACGTGCAAAACTAAGTGCAGAGTCAATCCTTGTAACTTTTTACTCATATAGTTAGCCTTCATTATCGACATCGTTATCTTCTTGTGTACAAATGAAAGGCCCACTGAAAACTCGGAGTGCACAAGCTTCCTATCAGGTCATCAGCATTGTACCACAATTTGTTAGAACAGATTTTATTTACAGACTCCTTTGTGTGTGTCCAATAAGACTTGAAATGCAACCTAAATTTTGGTATGTCGGGAGTGGCAGTGTTGCTTATACTACAGCTATGAGAATTGTTTTTAAAGATAGAAGAAACGATAACAAAATTCATCTCTATTATTGATTAACTGAAAAGAGGGTTCAGAGGGGTGGCTGGTGGTGGTGGATGTACCTAAGTGGGTTTGATTTTTTTATTGTATACTAAGTTCAAAACACGAGTGGTGATGCTAGATGCTGCAGTATAAATTTAATGCCTTCTTTTTTCACGAGCTCTCTTAAAATGCATACGGAGTGAGATTGTTTGCATTTTTCAATTCATTCTCAGGCATAGGTCAAGAGGTATGTAATGTGTTTTGTCGTTAAAAGTGATGAAACCATAGGTTCCTCCTGCAGTTTCTGTTTTTGTCCCTCTCTTAATTTAAAATATCTTGATGGCAATGATTTTCTTATGATCACAGAATTTAATTTTGGAATATCTAAATAAGAACATATTTGCATGCTTTATTGTCTTAAGTCATACTTGCATGCTTTGGCGATAAATCTTGTACAAATTTTTACTTTCCAATAATCATTCTCATTTCAAAGTCTTCCTGCTCCCTTTTATGTTCTCTTTCCTCTATTTTCCAATTCAAAATCATCCAGAGCTTTGAAGGCATTAGGCAATAAGCTTGGTTTATATGTCTTGTACCAGTTCCAGGTCTCATCTCTGCATGTTACATTTCCAACTGAAAGTGAGTGGCATGGAATGAAAGAGAAGGGCTTCCTCCAGAGAATGGGCATGCAATATCACTGGAAAAATCGAAATTACAAAAAGTAAGTAAAGTAGAAACTGGTAGTTGACAGTTTAAATCAATCTGGACACTGAAGCCCATGACCTGATTTCATTCGTAATGACATGTGTGATGACATATGTTGTTTACAGTTGTAGGCTGTAGCAATCAGCTAACCGTCTATTTGAAGTTTGCTTAGGATGTAGTTTAAACTTTAAACATAATAATGGTTGAATACAGTAAATCTTGACTCTGGTTTTTGAGAGTTCAAACATTTGATTTCAATCCATAATGCTGATGTTGCATAAGTGTAACATGAGTATAGTTTCGTAAAATGCTAATGTAGTTCCTAGGAAGAGATGCAAGGTAACAGTTTTCTTGACTTGCCACTCTAATTTGCGTTTGTACTTTTGATTAAATTAGAATTCTAAGTGCTATCTCTTTACCCATTTGATTTTACGGATCTGCATAGTTTCCTATGTGTTTATGCAGTTTTGATGATTTCCTGATGGATATGAAGCAAAGTAAGAGGAAAAATATTCGTCAAGAACGCAAAAAGGTCAGCCTTTGAGATGCTCTTAAAAATGATAGTCAAGGTTGTCAGTCCATGATTGCCGGTGTTAGGGTAAAAGCTGCTTACTTTTGATACATAACTTTAACGCGATGTGATACTGGTTTCATTAGTGATTAAATGTGCGGTGATCTGTTGTGGAAGGACTTAGATAAGGATATTGCTTCATTTTTTAAGTCAAAGGATGCTTTCGTTACTGTTTAAGATTTTTAACCTTTCTTAACCTCTTATATACAAGAACAAGAATGGATGCTCGTGTAAACTCTTTTTGTTAATTAGAATCAGGTCATGTACTTTTTGATATATGACTTAAGGGCAGTGCTTATGTGTCTTCTTATTGTGAACTGTTGTTAAAGATAAACTGATTTTAGTTGACTATTAGGTTGTTCGTGTCATTTGTTTATTTTCAAACATGCTTTGATTGAGCTTCATCTTTCATGTTCTGAATGTTTAATATTGAATGAAGCAGTATTGAGCTTGATCATAGGCTTAGCTTGCTGATAAATTTGTCACCAATGTGTAGGTCTTGAAAAACTAAACATTTTTTAATTGTCGCAGTCTCACTTATTCTATGTTGAATGTACAGCAACATCTGAGGCCTTTTTGGTTGAATTTTTTTTCCTTCAGTGTTCTTGCAATTGGTATGAAGATGCGATTCTACTGTCATGCTATTATCTTCACTTTTTGTCTGTATTTTAAATTATATTTGGGTAACCTAACTTTTCATGGGTGTAATTCTGTTTCATGTCTAAGACAAAATCGAACTGGAAATTTCTGACTCTAATGCTGCTTTCTTTGACAGATTGGCACTCAAAACCTAACTATGAAGCGTCTTAGAGGAGATGAAATCAAGGTATTCTTTTTTTTTTTTTGGCATAAATTAAGATGAGAGTTGTCTGCATTCATTATCGGAAAAGGGCCTCACGTTTCTTGCAAAAATAGATTAATGCCTAGGATTAATGAAAATACAATCTGTGATACAACTCTCCTCATTCGGCTATGAAGTGTGCAAAATGTGAACTGAGACATGGAACTGGATAGCTCGGGAAACATCTCCAAAAGATCTCTCCTAATCTTTGAAGATTCATCCATTTCTCTCGTGCCAGATTTCATATAGAGTAGCAGTAACAGCAGAACGAATCAGCTTTTTCTTCCAGTGGTTCCCTTGGACATTACTCCTGGACCATCTAATTTCATGCTGTAGATTGTAGATAGGCCTGCTTATGCCCAGCCACTTAAGAACCTGTCTCCATATTTTATGAGCATATGGGCACTTGAAGTCAAGGTGCATGTTGCTCTCTTCAGCACTTTTGCATAGTTCACATCTATTCACAATTGCCAGCCCTCTGATCTTAAGGTTATCCACAGTTGCAAGACTATTTTGCAAAGCAAAATATGCAATGTAACAATGTTTGAGAAGAGCAGTAGTAGCCCAAATTTTCTTAAGCCAAATCTTCTTGTTGCCTTCTCTCTGAAGAATTCATAGGCCTGCGTTAGACTGGATGTTGAGCCTCATGCCATGATTCTAGTAAAACGTTTGCTCCCTCAATGGACCCTGCAGCATTGATCAACTAATTTCTTATGCTTAAAATGCTCTTCCATTGCCAAGAGCAGTCAGAATTTGCCTGCACCTGCCAAGTGCTTCTTTGCTGTAAATAATAGCTCTTTATCCACTGACACAAAAAACCCTCTTCAGAACTATGAAGCTTCCAAAGCCTTGTAGTGATTTTGGCTTTGTTCCAGCTCAAAATTTCTTTGAGACCTAGACCTCCTTCCTCCCTAGGCTGACAAAAGGAGCTCCAGCTCTTGAAGATCATCTTGATGTGCTCACTGCTGCAACCCCAAGGAATTATTTACAGAGCTTTTGAAATTCTATGTACCTTATTATCGTGTTAAACTTAAACTAGTAACCGTGGTGGTCTTAGTTGTTACTTATCTAGGTAACACATGCATATCTCTTTGGCTGAAGGCAAACTAACTTGTGTTCAATATTTTTTTCTGATTGTTTGATGGATGCATCAAGTTCTTATTGTGGTTTTCATATTAGTATTTGAGTCATCTGCAGTGTGCTTATGCTTGATGTTTAATATAAAGTAAACCTAGTTTGTCACTTTCAAAAGTTATTCAGGGCCTATGAGAAGGAGATCCACAGATCATATGACAAAATCTAATCTCTTGTCCCAATCTTGATTCTTTTTTCATCTCATAATATCTAAAGACAAAGGAAATGATTTACAGATTTACTTGAATTTGTTGTTCAATATCATACCTATTTGGTAAAAATAACCTTGAATATTGGAGCTTCACTAGTACAATTACACATGGGTCTGATTTCGTGGCAGATAAGCATCAGTGGTCTTAGTTTGAGAAACTAGGAAAAGTTACCTTCCCCAAAACAAATTCCGAAGTGTCAACTTACTGGATTTCTTATCTACCTAACATAGAACTTGATAATGGTAACTCACATATCCTAAGCCCCCTATAGACCCTATAGACCCCTAGGCCCCTATAGACCCTTGTGGTGGGACCCTAGTCTCTCGGGGACGCCAATGTGCACCGGACTGCCCCCTTTGTTTCTTCAGAAAACGTAAAATGATTCATTTATGAGACCTATTTGTCATCGTTATCATCTTTACCTCAGTGCCCGAGCCTCTTGCTCCATTTGGGTAGCTAGGTTGGTATGTAGCCTTTCGCGCTCATGACATAGAGGCTCAGTTGATCTTTAACTAAAAACAGACTGATCACGTGATTATCTCAGGAGCCATTTTACTTTAGTCCATCAAATGCAAAGCCAATGAAAAGACCGTTTCGGATTAGTCCATTTTACTTCTAACTTGCCACAAACATGTTTGGGTAGTTGACTGAACTGAACACTATCAATATTTGAGCTGATACGGGTAAGCGCTCTTGCCAAAACTATCATGGACAATGAGTCAAATTATGGGAACTGGAAAGGGTGGAAAGCATTATGATCCTTGGTGAATTCTCTTTGTTATCTACACTATACAAAGGGTATTCAAACCTGTGCCATGCTTTTGTTTTACTTTGCTGCTTATTTTCCAGCCACTTTCAGTTTTTTGATTCCAGTTACTCGATTTTGTACATGGCAGGGACATCACTGGGATACTTTTTATCAGTTCTACCGGAATACTACTGACAACAAGTAGAGTTAATCTCCTACCTGTAAATGCAGGATTCCCTTTTAATTTGATTGTCATCAAACAAATTTATTTAAACTATCAGTGCTTGAAGGACATGATTATGAGCTACAGCAACCGTCATATATTTGGAATGTAGGTGGGGTACTCCTTACTTGACAAGAGATTTCTTTCATAACATGGCATCAAAGATGGGAGATCAAGTGCTGCTAGTGATTGCTGAAGATCAGGGTGAACTTGTCGCAGGAGCCCTTAATTTTATTGGTGGGGACACTCTATACGGTCGTTTGTGGGGATGTCGTCCAGAAGCTTACTACCCAAGTTTGCACTTTGAAGCATGTTATTATCAGGTTTGCCCAAAATTGTTTGGCATGTGGAAACACAAGAGATTAACTATTCTTTGGCTTTGGGATATGATTTAATAGAGCAAAATGGCTCTCAAAACTGTTTTTGTTTCTTGTATTGTGAAGTGGGAGTCATTCGGTGCGATTCTCGGAGCAATTTTTATTATGGGTCATCCGTAAGCAACCTCTCTATGTTGTCAACGTAGGGGTAAGGCTTGCGTACATTTGACCCTCCTTACCCCGCCTTATGGCGGCAGCATTTGAGGCACTAGGGTAAATTTGTTGTAGAAACACCATCAACCATTCATGTGCACTTCAAGCATGTTAAATTCCTACTAATTTGTGTACATCTTGACACCTACCTGAGTCAAACCTCCTCCTTCTTCTTCTTTTTTTTTTTTTTTTTTTAATTTTTAATGTATTTATCTTCAAAGAATAATGTTGAGCATAAAGAATTTGTGTGAAGGCCTGGCAATCCAAAGATTTCAACACGCTGGTTGTTATTGATGAAGGAACTGTTTCACAGAATGTATATTGGGCTTTATTCATCTGCGGTATCGATTAATCAGACTCGTTTTTATGTTAGGCAATGAAACGTGGGGGAAATTTATGTGGCATAATATGCTGGGTCACAAACCACAATAACCAGAATCAATATGCAAATAAGGAAATGGGAAGATCATGTTGGGACTATTGTTGTTATCTTTATTCTACAAGCAATTTGTGTTGGTTCAATCTATCCAGAATTAGGTTTGCTCAATATTAAATTCTACTGTAGGCTATAGAAGCTGCAATTGAGCTCAATTTGACTAAAGTGGAAGCAGGAGCTCAGGGGGAGCACAAAATACAGCGGGGTTACCTTCCGACCGCAACTTACAGCTACCATTACATTGTTGACAAAGAATTTGGCGAGGCTATAAAGGATTTTGTAGCACGAGAAGCTAACCAGGTAGTTATCGCCTTTTATGATATAGACTTTGCACAGTATCCTCTCATTGTTCTCTTTGTATAGCCATTTCTACAGGTCTTTATGTTCTTTCTCTGAATTTTGCTTTGTGCTAGAATGTAGGGTTGCCAGTTTCTACATGCCATAACTGAACCATACGTTTCTTTCACCATGAGTTGCCTTCTTATGGCCATATTCCTGTCCAAATTGTATAAAAATGTTACCAGAAAACATCGGCTGTGTGGGAATAGAGTGAGACTCCGGTTTACATGTCATACTCAATCAGATTAATTAGCAGATTGTATCCCACAAGTGTGATGGAAAAGTCTTGGTATTGAGGGTAAGATAAGATAAGACAAGACATAAATCGATCATTAAAACAGAATATGGCACTTGGAAGTGGTTCGCAGTTGACTACTAGTTATATAGAGCTGCATATTGCTGTCGTAGTGTAGCTGTTTTTAGCAAGAGATTGGTCACGCTACTCCCTTTTTCTTTCCCATTATGAGAGCGTGAACCATAGAGCGTTGAATTGAGTCAAAGCAAGACTTAGTTGACTGGATCACAGAAGCTGGTTTGTGGTGTACGGGGAAGGGAGATAATCACGGGACGTTTCATTAGAAAATTCTCCGTACTTTTAGGTAGGTGGGTAAAACTTCCGGTCAAGAATTCAATGTTCTCTTTTGTGGTGATTATATAACTAAAGCAAGTGTTATGTAGGTAGATGATTTCTGTCTTGGCTTAAGTTTCTGGAGCTGTTGATGTGAACAGATTTCACATAGTCACATGATGAGTTTTTTCTAGTCTTTGCCACTTGGTGTTATCACTGCTATCCATTCTTTATGAAAAGAACTTCCCAAGTACATTGAGAGGACCTTAAATGACAAGTAATAATTCTCACTTGTAAAAGTGAAGAAAATCATGCGTTAGAGCATAATTTGAGATTGAGTGATGACCAATAGCAAAAAACGAACAATGCGGGATTTGTCTCATCTATTTGCAAGAACTTGGGCAATCCATGTAGTAGACTTAGTCTACTTTCACTACCTCATCTACTGACAACCTTTCTTGAAATTGGATTCGACCTTTTAGAATCACCCAAGGGTGAGGCTGTACTCAGTTAAAGACCTCAATAGAGCCAGGATATAGCAAGGTAAAAAATGGAGTAAAGAATGGCTTCTTGTGGGACTTAAAGGGGCAAGTTTGGAGAACAGACAGACCCACATGCACGGGTAGAGCTTTCCGGTGTCATACTCTCCCACTTTCTGCATTTTCATACCTCTTAGACTATGATGGTGTCGTATGATAATTCATGTTAGCAGACCCCAAAATGTTTTTCGGACTATATTGTAGGAACTAGGAAGTGAGACGACAGGGATCTGAATTAGGCAGGATTGCTGGAGAAACCTAAATTTCCTTCTCTAAAATCTGGACTAATATGAGGAGGATGGTCATTGTTATATGCTTAGGGACTCCAGTCTGGCTTGTTATGGATAGCATACGATTCCATACGTGAGCAGCTGTTGATAACAAGGCCTGCAATATGGCCGTGAGCTGTGTTTCTGCTGAGTTGAAATACCACCCTGAAAGACATTTTATCATCAATTCCTTTCATTTCCCTTCCCTTCTAAAGTTGTATCCAAATTAGGGAAAATACATATCCCTCCCCTCCCTTACCCTCCACTTTATCCTACCCAAACACAGTCCGAGTGTCAATGGTTGCATTGACTAATTACATTTACTGATCTGGGATTTGAATTCACAAAAAGATCTGTAGCTGATTGACGAAAAGATGAGTTGTGACTCAGATTATCGTTGTCCATTGAGTACTTGTCACACTTATTGTGATCGTGGCTGCATTTTGTTTGTTTACTTGTCTTCTCCCTCCCTCCCTTGCCCAATTTCCTGGAGCTCCTTTTCAACTTGCAACTTTGACTATTGGTATCCAATGGAGAGTTGCCTGTACTTTCTTGTCTAATGTAGATCGGTCCAAGTTGTAGATCACCCGTATACCGAATGCGAGATCAGTTGATTAGCCAAGTGCATTCTTAGATATCCATCCCTCCGCCTCCCATATATATCACATAATAATGACTAGGAGTTTAAGTAGTTGCTATCCCATGATTTCTTAGCAAGCCATTCTTGACTAATTATTAGATGCGACAGCTAGTGGTGCCATATAATACTCAGATAATTTAGTGGCCGCTAGGACTCACTGTCTTCTCCGATCAGCTCACAAGTTAGCTTACAGAGGGAGTGAGTGTCTCATTGGTAATTATCCTCTGTAGCTCTTTATGCTTTTATGACTTTTGAATACCTTGTTGTCCAAAACAAGGGGGCATGCGTTTCGTTGAACAAATTTAAAGTAATAATCTGTTATGTCCGCTTCTTCTGTTTAAGGTTCATGTGCGCATTAAGGTTCAGAACATTTCTGTATAAAATTTATAAAGTTCAGGTTATTTATAGTAAGATATGCCTATATGCAACCTTATATTATCCTGCCAACTTGTTAGCTGATTTCTGTTCCATTGTTCTGCTCATAGATCCGGCTTGTGATGAAAGTGCTACAGGACTCTGGTCCTTTCAAAGATGGTATACAGTGGGATATATGATTTGTGACGCGATTCTTTGCGTATTTATCAGTTCAGGTCTGTTGGCCTGATCAAATTACCATGTACATAGTCAAGTGATATCTTAAAAGAGAGGAGAAATAGAGCAAAACGGGGAGCTTTAATTAGATCGCGAATCCATATGCCCTGGAAGCACCCATATTGTTAAAGACACTCTCTTCAGGAACTGTATTGCTTTAGCATCAGTAGTACTGTGTGATGTAAACAGTACTCCATACATTGTGTAAGAAACCCCTACGCTTTTCCTTTTGACCTCTAAAATACTTCTCTTTTGATGAGAACTTAAGCAAACGTGTTTCTAACAACTGCTGTTGTCGGCGTAGGTTTTGTGGTGGTTGTTCCGTTGATTTTCCCTTTCTAAACAGGCACCAGCAATACATACGTTTGTTACAAAAGAGATTGTTTGGCATAGATACGTTCATTTTTGTTCTCAAAGTAAATGAGCCATGGAAATGAATTGCCATCTCCTCTTTACCCCTCGTTTTCACCCATTCTCGCTCCTCTCCTCTCCTCTTACCCGCTGCCCCCCACCGCCAAATACACCGTACAACCTCTTTCCCTCGCACATCAACCCCCAATCTAAACTCTCCAACCCAAATCCTTATATGGTGATAAGTTATATCACTGATAACCCCTTCTCCGCAATCCACCCCCATTACCCAAATCACAGTCAACCCTCCTTCCATGAAGCATTTGGAACTGCAACATGGGCGTGTAGGCTGAGGTCTGGCTCGATTCAGGGAAAAATGAGAGGGTGGTGAATAGAAAGATCGAGGGCCTTCCAACGGTGTTTCAAATAATGAGATTGGTGGGTATTAGTGAATAGAGAAATCAAATCTTAACAGATACCACCCATGAGCACTGACCATATACAAATTCTGCTCTGGCGATATATTACTCATCGGTAAACCATATTACACTTACAATCAAACAGTGTTTCAAGGACGACTATATAGTCTCCCACATAAGTTAGTTCCAACAAATCACGAATTTACGAACCGTAACAAAGATACCACACCCCCATGGAAAGGGGGAAAACAAGAAATTTTTGATAAACAAGCTGCAGATACATCACAAAATCCATCGTCGAATTGTGGATAAAGGAAACACCCACCAATATCTATCTACATGAATCACCTACTTTCTTTTCGCCATCTACAAAACTATATGATAACATATAAGGAGAGCTGAAGAAAAGCTCAATATCGAGGAGCAAGTTCAAAATACCCACCCCCAACAAGAATGCATCCGCAACAAAATCAATCATCATCATGTTCATCCGTCTTCACCTTGATGAGCGTCTAGTATCTGCCAGACGGTGGTGGTGCTGGAGGCAGCCGTGTTGGTGTGCGACGGCTGCTCGAGCCTGACCCAGACCCACTCACATCACCGTTCTGTGCTGGATCACTGTATCTCCGGCTGTGGGTCCTCCCAAAATCTGAAGGACCATTCGCAGCAGCATCAAATGCACTTCTCCAATCATCACCTCCTGATCCCCCGGTTCTAGGGCTGCTTTCTGCACCATAAAGAATAAACATGATTTCAATTTACTAAGTATAAATAAACACACAGTAAAGCGCAGATATGTCCCTTGTTTATTTGAGACCCAAGGCCAAATCTATCACCTATATCTAATCTAATCTACCCTCTCCATAATTGGATCTTCCTTTCCCACATTCTTTATGCCACGGGATAAGTACAACCGTCCATAACATAAAATTCTAGCCCTCAGCTTTCAAGTTCTGTAGGTGTTTGGCTATATTAAAAGGATACAGCAAGAAGCAAAGTCCAGGGATAATTAAGGTACATTATTTGTACCTACTTAATATTATTCATTGACATTGATCGCCTACAATTCACAGGGAGGCCCATTGGGTAGGGAGTAGGAGACAACTGAATGATGAACTATGATCAGAAGAGAACAAGACAGTCATAATGATTACCTGCATTGACCCCACCATCAGAATAGCCTGATGCCGCGGCTGCCCGGTTATCATGAATACTTAGTTGCCTCACAAGTTTTGATAGGAGAGAGGACTGCTTCGTATACCGATCTCTTTTACGCTTCATATTGTGGTCTTCTTGAAGGAGTTCCTCAATCTTTGTTGAGCTCTGGGAACTGCGCATAAATTACAAGATAATGCAAAAAAAAAGGTTAAGGTGATGATTTATGCACGGCATTACACAGAAGACAATAGACTGCAGCCAAATAAAACTCCAACACAAGAAGGGCAAGGAGCTTCTAGATTTTCTTGAAACAAATTGTAGAGGAATAAGGACACACGTTATTAGATGGAACTAAAAGCACAGGTACAACTCGGACTGGGAGAAGTCTTATCAGACTTTAGTCTATGTCATCAGTAATAGACCAGATGTTCTGTATTCCCCCCGTCTCTAAAACAACGATCACTATTACATTGATTATTCTATATATACTAATAACTTAGCGTAAAAGCAGCAAACCATTATAGAAATTAAAATAACGAGAGGACAGTTTCCACTCATTTTATTATGGAAATTAAAATGACAAGTTGGGCAATTTTTTTGGGGACAGTGTAGTAAAATGGACATCCATGTGAACGCATTCTTGTTCACGTAATAGAGAACCCTCCAAAGAAGCATAGGTTCACTGCACATCTCCATTAAAATAGTGTCTGCCATAAACTTCTTTGATCGCTATATATGGTTGCTGTGTCAGAAGTCACTTCGTCTAATTTCTATGATTCCACTAGTATAACCCTCACAGGAAACAAGAATCCAATCTACAGGGTAAGGTAGCCTCAGGCTGCAGGACTAAGTCCTCGGTTTTTTTGAGGACTAAGTCCTTGGTTTACTCACCAGAAAATAAGCATATCCTTCTTTGAACAAATCACGCTAAACCATCTCTAATTCATTTGTGGTGTTCAGACACCACACTTTAAGTTGCACGGATGACCAGACAGGTAAGTGATTGACTTGGATAAACAAATGAACTAACCTTACAGAACTGTAAAGTTGATTGAGCATGTCCTCCTTGGCTTTCTCAACTTGGCAAAGGACAACAGCCTGTTCACAAAAAGGTTGCCAGTAAGGTCAGAGAAATGGAACTATGAAATGGTGAGTGCAGCACAAAACTCAACATGTTACCTACTTTTGGAACATTGGCAGCAAGGCTATTTAAGACAGCTTCAACATATCCCCTTACTTCCTGCGACATCCACCGGAGCTCCTCCTCTGGATCTGCAGGCCTCCGGGCCATTGTATCCTGGATCATTTCAGAAATTAGCAATTAATTAGCAAGGCTATATAAGACATTTTGAAAACAGATTACTTGGTATCTGCTAGCCGTCACACCCTCATTTGACCGCTGGTTATCTCTTTGAATTTCTCCTAGCTTACTTTGGTGAGCATAGGGCTCATGCCTTCCTCAGTTAAGGATGTGCTTACGGCGGCGAAAAGAAGAAACAAGTCTTCACGTCATGATCCGCCAATTTGGGGGAGTATGGTTCCATGGCTATTTGGTGGTTGATTTGGAAGGAGAGAGTATTGTGTACACCCAAAGGCCAAGCATGTCCTTGTTAAGAAATCATCTTTTTTTTGGCTTTTGGTTGTTGTAAAACTGGTGTATCCAAAACAACTGTGTCGTTCTTTTCTGTGACATTTTCTTGGAGGATAATTTAAGCTGAAGGGCTTGATGTCTTTAAATCAGCCTTTTTGTAAATGGGTGGCATGACTGGCATCCATCTTATCCCCTCCCCTCAGGTGTCCATTCTAGTTATTCGCTAGATTAACAATTTGTTAAGATAATTAAAAAATAAACCCCATAAATCAGATAACCTAACGGCCTAACCCATTTCCTCGTATAATTCAAAATGCTCATGGGCATCATGGGTGTTTATGTTTTCAAGCACATCTAGGCAAAATTAGCATATTGGGGTAGAACTGAATGCAAATATAAACAGAAAGAAACTGTAAGCTCCAACATAACCATTCAGACCCTTCGCACACCATTTTCCCAAAAAAGAGAAAAGACAAAAAAACATGACATGTGAACTCACAAGAGAGCCTTCGGAATGACTTTGACGCATTGAATGTCCAGGTTCACCTATGCCTTGACCACCTTTCAACGTTGC
>JBBYHQ010294280.1:0-21381 GCA_038382645.1 Spergularia azorica
ATTAGCTTTCCCCTAAATAATACATCAGTAGTAGAAATTAGATACATGATCTCCACACCTGACTAAGCAACTAGAAAAGTAGCAACTATGACGTATGGATAGAACATTGCCTAAGAGTCTCCAACAACCTGAAATCCTGCTATTCAGATTCATGTATACTCGATAGAAGAGGTCATCACCGAACAATAAACAATCAGTATATCAAACATGATAAAGCTCAAATCTATGGAAGCAGTGCTACTTCGAGGAGATTTGTAGAGTGATTTAGAGCTATGTCACATTCATTAGTTGGCTTTATAATCTACCAGCCCTCAGTTTTTGGCTAGCATATGAATACCGGTTGCACTCAGGATACGAGCACCTATTCATGAAGCGACAAACTCAATACAAGAAGGGTCAATAATATGCTAAGAAAGCAATCCACACTCCACAAGGTCATAGGTTGAATGGTTGATAGGCATGGTATCATCAAAACTGTCGACACTCTACAGGATATCATGAACCCAAAATTTTACAAATACGAAGGTCCCACAACATTGAGTTACTTTATTTTTTTTTTTTTTTTGCATCAAGCTATCAAGACTCATAAAAATATCCACAATATTTTCATTACATCATGGATACAAAGCAAAATGCAAGGCTTACTCATTCAACATCGCACCGAAACGTCTCCTTTCAGATATGGTGAACCCAGGTTGTCCGCAATCCTACCAAGAACAAGAAGCAAGCAGAAAATCCAGGTTAGGCACACTAAAGTTAGATAATTCAGGAATTAATAAGAATAATAACAACGGCATGATGACATGAGTGAATCCCAGTAGTTGTCAATTCACTTCAGGACAAGAGCACCAGAGAAAAACATGATATTATCCACAGACATCGTCATATAGTGGAAAAAACCACAACTTTATGCAAAACATGCTTTAGCTTTGAAGAGTATAGAAACCTCTTTATTAGGAGGGATATAACCATTCATCTTCGCAGCAGCAAAAAATTCTGGATGACTTACATCAATATCTTCATGACTGCGAAAAACATTCATGGTAGCCAGTAAGTTCCAACTTTTGGAAATAACTACTTTAGTACTAAAAAAAACTCTTAGCAATAACACGGATAAGCTTGTACAGCAGCACAAACATGCACACTGCGAAAGAAGCTTAACATCCACAGAGGACTCTAAATTTAAGCACTTGATTATTAATTTCATTGGGTAATCTTATAGCGGTCCAAAACATTCAATAGACAAGGAATGCGACAACTCATGAGTCACGCCATCTCCCAGTCTCTCCTTAATTCAGGGCATTACTTCAGAATGCTGTTTTTTTTTAAGGGATACTTGAGAATGTTACAACAGAGAAGATCAGATACAACTTAAACTAAGAAGCTTAAGAGGCTATATATTATCAGATCATGGCAGACAGCAATTACTACTCCCCTTTGTCACAAATCGTATTTGAAAGACCAGTATCATCACTTAATCGACACTCTTGACTTGATAACCATAATCATAAACAAACAATCTCACTTGAGTAAATCAAACCTACAACGAAAACACAAAGCTAACCAACAAGTTGCAACAGGATGCCAAAAGATTGATATTCAGAATTCTCTCCATTTAAACACTACTTCTCTGTCGTGACATGAATGTAATTTATTCAGATAGAACAGACTCTGGAGAGTCCACATGACTCACTAGTCACTACAGGGCGGAATATCAATTTGTACGCAATATGGATGCATAGACTAATAAAGCAGCTCATCTTCTTCAGAAGATCAATAATCAGGTGACCTAAATTACATCTTCTAGGATGTAAAAGAAGTTAAGGTCTATTGGCATCAACCTCCTTGAAGTTTGAGCTCAAGGCTTCAAGCCCTTTTTAGGTGGTGCTCTTTCTGATTTGATGTCCATAATCTACACCTGTGATTCGGCTTCCTATTGAACTAGGCTCAACTTCTAGCCCCCCCTCCCCCTCTCCCTTTGCCTTACAGAGATTGTGCCCCCTACCTGATTCAAAAATATTTAAATAATTCTCTTCTACGCAGAATTACTCAGCAAAACCCCTGTTTTTGTTTTTGTTTTTGAGAAGATAGGATATCAATATATTCAAAAGGACATCAAGCGGGTGACTCTCATATACAAAAAGACACCTACAGGGGTGACGCCCACAAAAGAGAACTAATCAAGCTCTAGGACTATCATGAGAAATTTTATCCAGAATGGAAGTCAAGTGTCAGTGGGAATGTAACACTTGACTCCAACTATACAACATCCTCAAAAAGTCAAGATAGAGCAATGATATTGTGTTGGAACCATTAAATTAATTCTTCATCACATCCTTCTTTCAGAATCACTTTAAACATCCCATGGAATAAAGTATTTGAGTTTAAGCTGGTCCATCAAGGAGGAAAAATCTAAATTATGTAAGCAAAGTTTCAAAAGTCAATATGTCACACCCCAATATATAAACAACAACATAGTCCCAATGCCTCAAAGGCCCTTGCCTATAGTGAGGTAATGGGTCCAGATATATGGAGAACAAAAAGTTTAGTATGCAGCTACCTCACATTCAAATCACCACACCAAATAAGTGGCTTATCAGATAACTTCAATACAAGTTCCAGTATCTTCTTATCCCATTTTCTTCTCCTTATAAATGAGGTCTCCTCCTCTTTCCAACCATTGTTAGGTACATACGTGTTCAAAAAGTGGAATGTCTCGAATTCAGCTAATATCAAGCGGCCATCAGACTCATGCTTCTTTGCTACAGAATATGAAGAACAAACAAATCAATTAGTCTATCTTGTAGCATCACCTAGAAGGCCAAAAACTACCACTAGTCTACTACAACTTGTAATTCAAAATGTAACTACTCAAACTATAGAAACAATCAGCACAAGCAAGTACAACCAATAAATTCACTGCTTCATCCTGCCCTCCCTACCAATGCTAGGTCCTGGAGTAAATTTTCCAAATGGAACAACCAGCTCGTTGCTCAAACGGATAAGCAGTGTGCAAGACATAATAGCACCATAAGGCACAAAAGAAAGGGTTATCGACATACTAAGGGCCCTAAATCAGTATGATATATCTATTTCCCGTGAGGCTCTAATACAGAGGTATCGCATCAGGACCAGTAACACTACAGTTACTATGGGCCATTGGAGAGTGATCTGGTTTCATGGATGTTATTTTCATGCATGGATACCAGCCTACCAGGTATCTGCAGCTTAATCTGTCTGAAATATAATTTAGTTAAGAACACACCAGGTTTTAAATCTCAAAAATAAGCTTTTCGGTAGCGTTGTTGAAGTTTGAAGCATCGAAAAATGCTTCAAGATCTTGTGAAGGACACATCGATGTAACCAGCTCTTCTAATATACATTCAAAGGAGCACTCAATCTCATGTAGTTATATTTCCCTTTTCAACCAAATCTATAACTAGATGCTTATTTCTTTTCAACTGATTTCAATATAATCCTTAGACAGTCTTCAGCACCTAACTCCAATGGCATGCATCTGTTAACATATGGTCAGCCATAACATCGAGATGAGGAAGACTACTAGATAGCAAGCTGGAACATCAGACACAAAGACTTAGATTAAAGAAACAACAAGATAAATCTTGCATCCGAAGGAAACCTGTCGGATCTAGAGAAAAGGAGATCTTCTTAGGCTTGAAGCATTTCTTCACAAGCAATGCAGTGCCAGCATACTTTGTGTCTGAAAGAGACCACCAAACGCTGTAATTTCTAAACGGTGGACTTGAGAGGGCACGCATCAGCACCTGAACGATTTCCCATGTAAATATTGAAATACTTAAGCATCTATGTTCAGTCTTAAAAGGCATGAATTTAACATGAATGCAGCATTACAGGGCACTGTAGCAAGAATCTAATTCACAAATTTTCACCTGTTTTTCTTCGCGTGCAGCATTTGTGTCATCCTTCAGCTCGGCTTGGTTCTTAGGTGCGCCCTTGGAACCAGCGGCAGGCATTCTTACTTCCTACCACAAATAAACTATCCGGTAACATTTCCCACAAAAAAGTATTGGAAGCATTTCCTTCAACTTCAAATATCAATTATTTGGAACTTTTCTAAAGAAAGATAACATCTAATCAAGAGAATGCAATAGCTTTGTAGAACACATGAAGTCCTCAACCAAACCAGTACAACACACGGTATATAGACGCCACTTTCCCGGTCTATTATTAACTAAATTTTGTGAATTTCTTTTGTTCTATCTCTGAATATCACCTGTCATGTGTTTTACTTACTATTGGCGAAGTTAAGCCAAACTATACATGACTTCCAAGCATGGGTAAAGAAGAAGATTAACTAAATCGCGCAACGACTCTGCAAAAGTATTTCATAAGCAAACCCACAATAACATGAAGGACAATGAACACATCACAATGAACAAAAAACCCATCAAACTAGCTCCTCCACAGATAACACTAAACCAAACAGAAGAAACATCAGAATACCCAAAAAATTCAGCTCATAACACAAATGCTAATCACCCTAGAAACCCAAAAATAATAACCAAAAAATTGGACAGCATAACACAATGCTGTACCACAGATACAATGCACAGTAATATACCTATGATTAACACAAATTAATCAAACTTTACCACAAAAAACAACATACCCACATACTAAAACACCCATTTAAACCCAAAATTCACCCAAAATAACCTACCCACATACCAAAGATACAAAATTTAGTAAAATTGATCAAGTGCCCACATAATAAAATGGACTAATTTTGCTCTACATTATAAAAAAGGTGAAAACTTCATGCAATTTTTTGACAAATACATATACCTGTATAGCAATAATGTCAGGATCAAGAGAAGTAACAAACTTTGAGAAATCAGGCCAATTATTTTTGACACGCAGTAAAAAGCTGTTAGCATTCCATGTCAAGAACTTCAAGGGTTCTTTATTCGGAGTATCAGCAGCACCATTATTACTTTCTTTCTCCTCCTTAGCTTCTTCTTCAAGTAATTTGGTTGAAAGAGCAGGTTTTTTGGCAGAACCATCCTTCTCTATTGGTTGGAAAAATCGCTTCATCTTCTTCTTTCTCTGCTCTTCTTTGGTGTTTCAAAGTTTTTTGATTTTTTTTACTGTGGTGGTGGATAGTTTGGCTCACCTGGGTTTTTGGTAGTTGATGAGGTAAAAATGTTTTGGGTAAAAAAAAAAAAAAAGGAGATTTTCACTTCGACGTCTCTTTTTCACTTTGCCCATTCTCTTGAGTAAATGATTTTTTAAAAAAAAAGTTCTTTGAGTCAATTTTTTTGCTCATATATAAAGAGTTACGGTTTTGCACTCTTCAACGGCGAATGAATCAGACGAAATTTTTTCACGTCATGAAGAGATCATGACCTGAGAAGTATTCGATTAATTGACCACGTTCATAGATATTTGAATTTTGTATGATACATAAACATAAGTGACTTGAACGATGAGAGACATAATCGATAAGATTGTTGCTGTGAGATCATTAAGGATTGTTTTGACCTGTATAGAACCATTTTAATCGTGGTGCATTAATGAATGTTTAACAAACGTATGATCCTTCATGAATAAGTCAAATCGCAGAAACGTTTTGTAATACACATATAACAATGTTGTCCATATAAATAATTGGTTTGTTGAACTCAACATACTAGAATTCAGATCAAAACACTTTTTCTTTACATTTATTGTTGATTTGTTGCACAATACATAATGTAGCATTTCACGCAAAATAAAAGTACAAATCAGAATGAGAGGGTCCAAGCTAGCCCACCCAAAAACAAAGGTGGACCATAACAAGATCAACAACCATAGACTAATGTGGCAGATAAGCCATCTTCTAGGAGCCATTAAAACACAAGATCAAACCATCCACATTTTTCTTGTACACTTTCTCAGTGTGGCACAAGCTCACAACTCTCTAACTCTTCCAAATTCCAATGGCTTCCACAGTCATTTACACACCATCAAGCACCACCATATCTTCTTCAACACACTCAAATTTGTCCAGACTTATTAGTAACACCAGATGTAACACTAATGCAAAGATTGTTATATCATCCTCAACTTCTATTTTTGGTAGAAGCTTAACAATATCCAACTCAACATTTACCAAAAGTAGAAGGTCATGTGTAACTGTGAAATGCTCTGTTTCTTCCCCTACTTATCCATCAGCTCTTTTGTTTGATTGTGATGGTGTTCTTGTTGATACTGAGAAAGATGGTCATAGGGTTTCCTTCAATGATACGTTCACTGAAGTATGTTCTCTTCCTTTTCTTATTTTTTATCATTCAGATTGGGTGATTCTTTTGTAAAATATTGATATGTTACTAGGAATTTTTATTTCAGAGTACGGCAATGCGATCAAGTCTTTTAGTTTACGTTTCTAATGGAGCCAAAGACTCGCTATTTTATGACCTCAAAAAAAAAAAAAAAAAGACTCGCTATTTTATGGCAGTAGAATATAATATAGTGAAATCGAGTTAAACCGCTCACTAAACAATTTGCACATATTATATTATGGTTGATGCAATACTTGACTAGACACAATTTTCATTACGAGGTCATGTAGAAGCAGTCTCTCTATGTATTCAACGTAGGAGAAGGATGCGCAAATCCAATCCTCCCCGCCTCACTATAGATAAATAGATTAATGTTTTTAGCAATTAGTAAGTTTAGAAGATAAATGATGAACATGTAACTGGCTGTGCTTCTAGAGTACGTAAGTTTCAACTTCTCTATGAATTCATTTCAGAAGTTTGAAATTTAATGAATCCACAGATGGGACTTGGAGTCTCATGGGATGTAGACTTGTATGGTGAACTGCTCAAAATTGGTGGTGGAAAGGAAAGGTAATGCCTGCATAATGCGTATTCCTTAAGAAACATAAGATAAAGTTCAGTATGACAGCATAAAAGTTTAGTTACTGTATACTTGAATGATCTGTAGGATGACTGCCTACTTTAATCAGACCAGTTGGCCGGAAAATGCTCCATCAGGCGATGCAGAGAGAAAAGAATTTGTTGCTTCTCTGCACAAACGCAAGACCGAGCTGTTTATGGTGCTCATTGAGAAAAAGCTTCTCCCTCTTCGCCCTGGCGTTGCAAAGTATGTAACTTCAGCTTCTGTACTTCCTATTCTCCCTGCTATAAAGAAGTTTAGACTGGTTACAGTTAGTTAAATTTGATAATTGGACAAATTCCTACAAAATTCACTGAAGTTATGAACTAATAGCCATGAAATTTCCACATTATATACGTGGTTATTATAAATGTGGTTACGTTCACCTAATAAGCAAATGTGAGTGTACAATTATATTGCAATTTTCGCGCTACTAGATGCAGGAATCATGATGCTTAAATTATGCAGGCTGGTTGATCAGGCTCTATCCAACGGAGTCAAAGTTGCCGTGTGCAGTACATCTAATGAAAAGGCGGTATGTAACATAGTTGTATGCTTCAGTTTGGAACGAGTAATAATAACCAGATTCATGAACTAATAGAATAACTTCATTGCTTGATCATAGTATCTAGATACTTGAAGGTGACGCGACAGATATGTAACGAACTCACAATTGCCAAATCCATTGACTAATCTCTGAATCTTGTCAAGAGAAAGATAGTATAATACTACCATTACCAGCTGCTATTCTAAACTGCATCTATTGTCAGACCTTTATAGCATACAAATGAATTCAGGAATCACGATATTGGTTGAGTTTGTTTGATTACAAAGTCATCTTCAGATTGGAATCAGGGTGGATTTATTGGTTTCAGGTCTCTGCCATAGTATCATGCTTGCTGGGTCCTGAGCGAGCAGAGAAGATGCAGATTTTCGCTGGAGACGTAGTTCCTAAGAAAAAGCCTGATCCTGTAAACTCTCTGTCTCCCTAAGAAACATTACAACTGTTCTTCTCCATTTCCCAACTGTGCTGATTTACAGCGCGAATGCTTTCTTCTTTTGCAGGCCATCTACATACTAGCATCCAAAACTCTTGGTGTTGACCCAGCCAGGTAGAATGAACAAGCCTTAAGTTTCCTGAACAATGCAGATTGATCACTAAATACAGGTATTAGGCTTATCACAAAAAATAGTAACAAACTTTGGTATGCTTCAATTTTCACAGTTGTGTGGTTGTGGAGGATAGCGCCATTGGTCTTGCAGCAGCCAAAGCTGCAGGAATGAAGTGTATAGTGACCAAAAGCGGGTTAGTGACTCCACACTTCCTATAACAATCCGTCCATCCATCCATCTCTTGGGTTCAGATTCAGAGTGACTGGCAGAATCTGAACAGATGACTGTATGTTTTGCAGGTACACAGCTGATGAAGACTTTGAGAATGCAGATGCAGTTTTCGATTGCATTGGAGACGTTCCAGAGGAGCGATTTAACTTGGACTTTTGTGCGAGTCTTCTTGCCAAGCAGTATGCTTAGTTAGCCTGTTGATGATAATTGAGAGAGTTGATCATTCTTTTTCCCTCAAAGCCAAGCCTACCTCAAGCAGCTGTCAGTAAATATAAATTGTACTAGTATCTTGTATGTCACACCAACTATATAACTCACCAACTTATCATCTTAATTCACTGATTTTGTTTTATACAGTAGATTACTTAGTGCTTTAAGATGTCACAGTACTTAATATCTCGACCTTGAAACCATCCAACTGGTGAATCGAAAAGAATTTGAACTTACGACTTCTAGTACCAAAGATGCAGGAATTCAGCTTTACTGTGTGTCCATAACGCCGAGAATGGCCTAATGACTGCTCCTGAGTTATGGGCTTTACGCTACTACTACTATTTACTCCTGTGATTCATTCCCAGAACTTAAAAATGATGCTTAAAAGTAGAATTCTAAAATCCTGCCAGTTATTAGTCTAGTGTAAAGTACACACATGACAGCAGGTTGACAGTTACACGGACCCAATACTACAAAACTTAATCATACAGACCTTTTTGACTGTCTGACAGCTAAATCCTCACTTTTACTTGATCAATGACTAGTAGAAACAAAATGAGTACACTCCTGTCAGGAACCTTAACAGATCAAATTAGTTTATCCATGTCCGACACCTGAGAATCAAAATACGCCAAAGATACGTTAACACGAACACAATCTTTATATTTAACGAGAAATCGATCAAAAAAGTAAAATGTACTCCAAAAATTCAAGAGACACCAATTACTCAGAATTTCATTTACTCAGACAATAACCACTCTCATACAAGTTTCTTATCAATTCTCGTAAAAAAATCGAATCCAAAATTCCAAATCTATCTAAAACTAAACAGAAAAATAATTTTCCCTTTGGGAAAATCTCTTGTTTTACATTACAAAGAATCAAATAAACAAACAAAATCGAAAAAGAATATCTCACGTAAGTATAACGTCCTATAAACATCTTAGTAATAGTAAGACGTAAAAGGCGCGTGCATTACAAAACACGCGATCTCGATCCCGTAAATCAAGACTAATCATCATTTCTTTTTCCTAAGCACAACCTCAGTATCAAGCCCGAACCCATCAATAGTCCGAACCCGAACAACCTCCGAAACCTTAAACAAATCAACCAACCCTTTCACACTAAACAAATCATTAGCAGAGTACTTATCAGCCCGCTTAGATATCGACACGTGTAAAACACAGATCCCACCAGGCTTTAACGTCCGTTCGATCTCTCCAACAAACTTCTCCGGAAAAAGCGCGTGGTCAAACACATTGGAAAACTCAAAGTCAAACACCCCATCATCGAACGGCTGATAATGAAAGTCGCCCTGGATAACCAACGGTGGATGTGGGACCAGGTCGATCCCAACTGAGTCACTCACCCCGAGTTCCCGAAGCGCCTCGACTTCTTGTCCAACCCTAGCTCCGACGCAAAGACATTTCGACGAGTTGGTTAGGAGTTTGGTTTGTTGGAGAGATAAAAAGAACTGAGTGAAAACCCGAACCTTACGGTCCCAGTCTCGGGTGGTCCAGACCCGGCGGAGTTTCGGGTTGAGTGTCTTGTTGAGTTGGTGTTCTAGGTAGGTTTGGTATGAGTTGTAACCGGGTCGGATCTTGAGGTCCTTGTTGGTTCGGGTCGTGGGTCGGGTGAGGAGAGAGACTGGGGAATAGAATAGGTAGGTGAGGGAGAGGAAGGAGATGAGTAGGAGGAGGAGGAGGAGGAGGAAGGGTAGTTTCGGAATGTTGTTGGTGGTTTCTTTCATTGTTGTTGTAATGTGCGTGATTATGAAGATTTGTATAGAGTATAGTTTTTATACGATGAAAAGCATATTGTAAAATGAATGAGATCTTGCATGAATGGGGAAAAAATAGAGGAGGGAGAAAATGAGAGGTGTGTTTTAATGGAGGGGATGGGAAGAGGAATGTAAGGGGGGAAAGTGAGGCGTAAGAGAGAAGTTTCAGAGATCAGTGATCATGTGAATAAGAGTTTATGACAACGCCGCCAAGGCGCCAAAAGTTTGTATGACAACTTTACTTTTTTTTCTTAGGGTTTTTGGCTTTTTGTGCTCATTTTGTCTTCTTTTGGATGACTAATGTGGAATTAGGGGAATATTTTTGATAATTGATAATGAATCGTGATTGGTCGACTGCTGGTATTGGATAAGACGATCTTACTTTTATGCTGTTGGAATGTTATTAGACTCTCGGTTTTGTGTAAACCCGTGAATTGAGAATGATTTAGTCTTGATACAAGGAATGCAAGAGGGGCCGGAGTTTTCAGCCGCGATTGGTGATTAGATGTGGTGGTGGGTGAGATGATGAAGATGCATGACGAAACAAAATGAGGAGAAATGGGAAGGTGGGGGAGTCCATTAAACGCAAGGGCAGGGCCCTTGGAGTGGGGAGGTAAGGAAAGAAGAGTTCTACTTTATGCTCTTCTTTGCACTTAAATGAGATTCTTCTCCTCCTCTAACTTCACATCCAAATATCCTTGTATTCTGCTCATTATTGACCTTTAAATCATTATGTCAGAAGATTTGGATGACAAAGTGAAATGTATGAAAAAGTTCTTTAGGTTCATTGTTGTGAATCTCGTGAATCAAACTGTCTAAGTGAGGAGCGAGTTAGTACATTCGATCTATGTATGTCCCGGTATGAAAATGATATAAAAAATAACCGTGAGTGGTAAATCTGGTAATCTTTGCCCCTATGATTTCACCATATTTATGAATTACCGGACGGTTAAAATGCTCATTTAAGATTTAACTATCATGGGTAAATTGAACTCACCAAAAAAAAAAAAAAAAAATCATGTGTAAATAGTAGGTCTCTTGTGTAGTACAGATTTACAGAACTTACCTAAGATTATAGAGGAAGGGGGAGTAACAGTAAAAGTTTTTTTCTGAATGTATAGGATAGATTTGAGAAAAGTGAAGTAAAAAGCAAGAAATGGACTGTAATTTCACATCATCAATCATTATCATTGGCACAACTTGATGCTACATACAGTCTACAGACATCTTATCAAAAATCTAGCAAATAATTCAATGACTTTCATTCTCATACTTTGATTGCATGGTACTGAACAAGATCACCTCCAAACCCACAGCAGCAGCCACAATCAATGGAAGCAAACCTGAGCCGCCTGCGGCAGCCTCACTTTCAACAGCTTCACTGGCAGCAGATGCACTCGGCACGTAAAGAGCAGCATATGCGGCTAACCCACCAAGTCCCACAATGATCGCTCTCTCGCCCCTCATCTTGTTAAGCTGGTTCAAGGCAGGCCGCAGAATGTTGAACAGAACCCACCCAATAGCTGGTACGAGGGGCAGCAGAAGGGCAAGGCCTCGGTTATCTTCCTGGGGAGACTCAGCGATCTGCTTTGCGGCCATGGCCCATGGGGAAGAGGCCAGGGTTGTGATGACAGTACCAGCTACAGCTGCGGTTTTTGCTAAGGAAAGGGATGATTTCTTGGATGGCTCAGATTGTTGACAATTGATGCATGATGAGAACTCTTTGGAGGGTAGGGAGTTTCGGGATGAAGTGACAATTAAACAATTTTTCGGGATGTGCAATGATAGGGATGATGTTGATGCAGCCATGGGTACAGGAGGAGGTATAATCAGAGAGAAGAGTGACTTGGGGTTTGATGAGGTGGGAAAGGCTTATCTTTTATGTATAGCAAAGATCATTATTCTAGGGACAGAAGCTTCTGGATCAGCTTTCTAAGTGACTGGTATGTGTTGCATATCATCACATCCACAAAATGATATGTGCTTTTTAGCCAGTCACTGTCACATCCTGATCATCATAGTTTTGCTGAAATTGAATAAGCCCAAATTAAAGGGGGTAAAAGAGGCAGTACAACTCCAATGTATGCTGCTATTATCAGATATCACAGGCTCAGCCCTATCATTTACGCAAAACATTCGAAATTAAGAATTACCATAAGGAAGCAAGAAGTTGAACCTTACCTCAGTGATTAGCTGAACCCAGGCCATCGCCATCATAGTCGTAGTGTGCACTTCACAGAACCTCGCGTGGTGACCCAACTCAATAAAGTAGAGGCACTAACAATTCGAGGATGTTGTATCAGGCTCTATGTATGTTAATGTGCTCGTGATAAAACAATGATGATGAGGTAAGTAATGACCTAGTTTTTACAGTTACCAACCCACCATCATTTGCTGAACCATCTCATTAGCTGCCTTTGACAATTATCGGCCACACTGTTATGGAGGTGGTGTGAGAAAACCAACTCCAGGCACAGTAGGACAATCACCCAGTACCCAAGATAGAGACACTGACTATGAATTGCAATCCAATAACCTTGAAAAACTTGCTGCGGGAACAGGCAACCGTCCTCTGACAAAAATTTCTCATGGGTAGAACAAGAACTTCCAGCAACACCCAGCCTTTTTAGTTTTCAAGTTCCTACTGGCCATCGGCAATCTTACAGCCAACCAGAGCACCGCAATGGACGCCTGGGAAAACTGAAACTAGTAATATTACTACTATTTGAGCTGACGAGCAAGTCTTTCTAACAATGCATTTTGATTTGCCTCCTCCAATACAACATTATCCCAGTGCCTAAAAAGTCCCGGTTAAGGTGAGGTAAGGGGGTCAGATATACGCAAGCCTTACCCCTATATCTAAAACATTGAGAGGCTGCGTCAGGATGCTTGCTTCCGCCACTATAACTCGAAGGAATATGTTGAGGACGACAGAAGAGTCTAGTCGAGAGTCCCCGAAGGTGCACAGATACCTTGGAAAAAAGCTCCATGCTCAGCTCATTAAGACGGTTGGACACCAGTGTAACTGCAAACTTAGTTTGCTGAGATGTTGTTCACAACATAGGGCCATGAAGGTCATATATATCATAGGGAAAAATCTCCACGATCAGCCCATTAAGACGGTGGGACTTCAGCAACCAGTGCAAACATAATTCACAGACATGTCCTCCGGAAAATATATTCATCCACCAATAATCTGAACAGATTGATAGGTGCTACACTGCCATCTGCCATAGCTTGATGAAAATGCACTCAACATCATCATCTAAATCAATCCTTGATTAAGCTTGATTGATAGGTGAGACACTGTCGTCTAAATCCATATTTGCTATCCCAAATATTCCCTCAAAATCATCATCTAAATCTAAATTAATCATTCATCAAGCTTGAGGGAACGACTTTGCATATTTTGCACAAAGACAAAGCTTTAACCATGTTGGATTTAGCAGCATCTAACATCGGGTCAGCCTGTAAAGCTTTGTCAAAGCAAAACTTAGCTTCATCCAGAAGGCCTTCAGCAACAAATACAAGCCCTAGATTGTTGTAAGCTGGAGCATATCCAGGCTGAAGCTTGAGCGCTTTAGTAAACATAGCTTTTGCACAATCAAATTTCTTTGCCTGCCTGTATAAATTCCCAAGATTGGAAAAGATTGCATGTGTTTGCAGTGATGTAGCAAACGACAATGCTTGTTTAAAAACTTCCTCAGCTCGAGATGTTTCTCCGGCCAACTGCAATGATATACCAAGATTCGACCAGGCATAGCTGCAGTTTCTAAATCGAGATACTGCAGCCTTGAGATAGTTCTGTGATATTTTAAACTGCTGAGCACGGAGGCTATGAAGCCCTAGCTGGTGCCAGTGCACAGGATCATCCGGGTCTTCTCCTATGACCTTTTAAAGAAAGGCACACATAAAATAAGCGAAGCAAACAGGAATGAGGTTAGTTTAAATTATAATTACAATCTCTCTAAAGCCAGAATCATCTAAACCTTCACTGCAATCCCCCCCAGCCTGAGAGCTAGCAGTTCTTCCACATAAAAATACAAGTCAATCATTTGAGAATCATTTTAGAAAACCCTTCTTCAACCACCATCAGTACTAAACAGCCTTCTTTCTTTCTAGTAGATAATGATTGTTCAGAACTTTCCCGAGTAAATGCGTTAAACTAAGCCCCAGCATTAGAGCAATGTCTTGCCCTTTCCTTCGTCCTAGATCAATCAGATGCTTGCTCTAATAATATAAGTATGAGAATCACAATTACAAATACACTGCTTTGCTTACTATGTCACGAGGAACCAAGGAAGATTTAGCTACACTTCATGATCTACAAAAAGTTATTCAAATTCAAAACATTGAGAATTAAATACACTGCATAGCATACCATCAATCACCACACATTTTTCCCTCAACCGGTGAATTAAGTACTGATATATAACGCATTCATGTAGCAAAATTTAGCCTTTACTTTAGAGAGGCATATGATACCTATACCTTATCACTAAACTGAAGAGCTTACGTTCATCCAAACCAACAATACATTAGCTACTATAGAAAACATAATGTGGATAGAAATGGATCAAGTCCAACTGAAGAAGCGCTGCGGGGATCAATTGCTCACCAAAGGCAAGTCAATGATCAATTGCTCAAACAGTTCACAGAACAAGTGCTTTGCGAATAGAACTTAACGTACCTGTTTCAAGCTGTAAACAGCATGTTCTTCCACCTCCATTGACTCCTTCTGCCCACTTTCAAATGCTGCTGCAATCTCATGTTCGGCCTGGTGAACCATGGCAAACCCTGCCCAAGCAATTGCAGGATCAATCAACACAGGATCAGCTTCCCGAATTATTGAAGCCATCTCATTTCCAGCCCACGACAGCTGTTCTGTGGGATTTTGTGATCTCTCTACATCTTTTATACGGTGGACGGCAACAGAATATCGTGTAGACATACAATTAGGTTCCAGTTTAACTGCCTGTTAAAAGAGCAATAGT
Source organism: Spergularia azorica (assembly GCA_038382645.1). Lineage (NCBI taxonomy): Eukaryota > Viridiplantae > Streptophyta > Magnoliopsida > Caryophyllales > Caryophyllaceae > Spergularia > Spergularia azorica. Next base: position 15,253 of record JBBYHQ010294280.1, read on the forward strand.
CAAACAAAAATCCACCATTCAGGCAGTTGTCGTAAACTCATATTGTGCCAAAACAAGACATAATTGCGGGAGACTTTTGTGACAATCAAAGGAAGATCACTGGAAAGAAGAGAAATGGGATACAAAGCTTTTTTTTTTTTAAAGAACAAGAACAACTGCAAGCAGACAAAATGACGACTAATAATCTGCTTTGATGAGAAATGCTACCCTGTACCTTTTCCAAGCACTTGCTAGAGCTTCTATAATCACCAATAATATGGTATGCAGTAGCCAGATTTGCCCATACATGGATAGCTTTGGGATCTACTTTAACTGCAGCTAGCAGACACTCCTTCGCCGTGCTTATTGCAACAGCAGAATCCGAAACTGCACCAGATTCCCCAGCACTTGCTCCAGCACCTGATATATAGTATAAGAATGCAGTTTGTTTAAGACTTTGTCACATGTATAATATCATCCAGATCCACCACAAAGCTATGGAGCACCTATAACGCAAACCCATATAATAATAATAAGCATAAACTTCGAACCTGCGACAGTTGCACCATACTTGCACAGAACAATGGCAGCATAGTTGACAAGAGCACTAGGATGGCCTTGATCTTTTAGAATTAGATCCTGAAAGCAACTCAAGGAAGCTTCCACATTCCCACTGAGAAATTTAATCAAATTACAAGTGGTCAGATAACCATCTAGTACTAATCAAGATAACAAAACAGAAACATATCAACAATCAAATATGACTAGTTTCTCTTACTCATTTATTTGCTTACATTCCAGTATAATGTAGAATCTGAATGAAAATTAGAAAACAAAGGGTTCCAAAAACACATTCCACAAGAAAATGTTAAAAAAACGCAAAAGAAAAATCCAGAAAAAGATCTCACTGATTTGTGTCATTCTATCTAAACAATGTTTATTGACTACTGTTCTCTACGGGAATAAGTTTCAACAGAAACCTTGACTAATGTTCTCAACGGGAATAAGTGAGGAACATCTGCAAGCGAAGAAACAGTTGGATATTCACATACCGCAATATCACCATTCGTCCATTCCTACCACGTTTACTACCTCAAACTTAAACCTTTCTAACTACAACCTCTAGCCTTCACCAGCTTATCCGCCACAAAAACATACCACCCTTTGGAGAATAGAATGCTTTGGTTTACACACTTCCTAACGACTAATGCTTCTCAAGTTGAAACCGTTGGCATAATCACCGCACTCAAATGGTGTAGCACCAACGATTATCAGCATACCACTATACTAAATGACTCTCAATATGTCAAACAACGCATTACCCCCAAGCACGAGATCGATAAACGATAAGCTCACAAATCTTTATAATGTTTGCAGGGACCTCGTGACAGTCAGCATGAGTGTAGGTGTGACTAAATTTGCAGAGAGTAAAATAGCATTGGTGATAGGATGACGAAAATGGTAAGGAAAAAAGTGTACGATCACCATCTTGTAAATCTTTTATGTTCCCCTCCCAGCACCTTAAAGTACTTCCACCATGACTTGATTTTTACCGCCAAATTCATGTTTGGGAAGAATTCGACCCTGGCTGATAGGCCTTTCACTATCTAAGTAGTTCTTTAGCTAGAACTTAACTATCAATACTCCTATACGATATTGCTACTTTCTCCAAAAAAGAAAAAAGAGTTTCTCGCAGAATAACAGAATCTTCGTGCTTGATAATAAAAAAATAAACAAGCTAGCAGTAGCAACAACCACTGGCTAGTCGGAGTGACACAAAAGCGAAAGCATGCGTTGAGAAAGCATCTAATGTATTTGCACTGACAGATTGAGAACAGAAATGAGCAAGGAAGAGAAGCAGTTGAACAAAAAAGAAAGATACCTTTGTAGATGAGCAAGACCCAGATTCCCAAGGCAGTCCAAATTGTCAGGTGCTGAGTTTGATAATGTCGACAAGACTGATATTGCACTCTATAGACATGATATCGACACATCAGATCAATATGAATATGAAGAAGGTGTCTAACAGCTCTCTGGTATGAGCTGTATGACAGCATAAAATCAAAGTGAACATACCTGTAGACGACCAGTTCTAAAAAGAGTCATCCCCAGAGTGTTCCACACAGGTACTTGTCTATTATCTGATAACACTGATTCCTTTAACTTTAATAGTATCTCTTCTAACTCTTCTGCTTCAAGTTCTTTATCAGACGTAGACTCACTCAGATTTTCTAGAAGAAGGCACTGAGCAGCAAGATGAGAAGAAACATTTTTCAATTACACATAAGGAGCAATTTCTGCAATTTAATATAAATAGATGCCATAGAGTTTGTTGCTTATTCTTGATATGTTACCCATTTATCCTACTATGATTTCATTCAACCAAAAAATGTAACAGAAAGGGAAATCAAAGAGACCTGGGCATGATGCATTTGAACCAGTGATAGCAATTCTGGCCTGTCAATCCCCTCGTCAGATCGAAGTAAAATTTCCTCTGCCTTCTCATATGCAAGGACTGCCTGAGATATTATTTTTGAAATATTAAAACCAAAACATGATGTATTATGTTAAAAGCACAGTACGACCTTCTAATAACAACCTTCTGTGGCTGACATAGTCTCTGGTACATTAGACCAAGTAAAAAATGGGCATGTGCGTTCTTTGGAGCCTTCCTTGCTACATGTATCAGCCCCTGCATACGTGAATGAAGTTGGTCAATCTAAAAAATAACAAGGGGAAAATAAAGGAAACACTATCCCTTGAGACACACGCTAGATAGGAGAAATCCATTGTACAGCTTAATGATTTGAACGTCAGAAAGGAAGTGCCCCGTGCATAAGGTGCACCTATATCTCTGAAAGTACACATCCAAGCTGCCATTTTCTCACAATATGAAGCTTAGCATTCAACTACTTGTTAAAACCTAACATTGCCGTTCCAAATAAACGGAATGTGGTAAGTAATCAATTAAAACTAGTCAACATCAACCATCTTTCAATACTCTTTCCAAAGTAGTACCAAAAACCAAGACAAGCAACAAGCTGAGGAGCAACAACAGGGCTGCCAATATAACTCACAGTTTTAAGGCTGCTAACTTTTTCTTCGCGGGAAGATGGAGTTCCTTGAGAAAGTTGATCTCCATCTGCATCAGCTCCACAGTCAAGATGGTCTTCAGTTTTTCCAGATCTTGAACGGCATTTACCTATTTTATTAAGTTTTTTACATTCATCGTCAATATCACAGCTGTCCTTGACTGGGATTGGCAACTTTTCAAGGTTACTGTCATTGGCGGTAAACCTGCAAAAACACATATTCACCCCATTATGTACTAGTCTAGAAAATGTCCCTCGTACAGTTGATTAGCAGTAAATCAGAAAGTAGTGACAAATGGAACACGGAAAGAAAGAACGTGTCCTCACGCAAGGCACACCCACTGACACACACACAAAAAAACAAATAAATTAGTTGAAGAACGGAACCTCTATGAATAGATCAGTCAGAAGAAACTCAACCAAAATTTAACCTAGCCTCAATCCTGTTTATGGAATGCCTGACTCTATCTCCATAACACCAACAGGCTAACTTAGAGCAATGGCCACGTGTTGAAGTAATATATTCCCACACAAAGCATAGATTTAAATTCTATGCTTCTAGATAACTCTTTAACATTATTGACGCTTAGCATCAACCACGTTCATAACTACACTACCTCTGATTCTTCTAAAAAGTTCTCTCCCCTAAAATTTAATACAGCTTGAGGCAAAGCACCAAAACCCAAGTTCAGAAACATTCTTCAAATGATTGCCCACCGCGATTCATCACACACAAACTATCAAGGGAACTATTTTCAACTCCTGAACCCAATTATCCTAAAATGCTCCAATCTCGCCGATGAGTATCTAAATTTACAGTGAAACTTGAGAATCTTCCCAATCATCATAGATTTCATGCTTTAACGAAAACTTACGGGGGCGAAGTGATTAAATTCCTTTTTTATTGAGTGAGTACCCTAAAAAATCAGACTTTTGTTCCCTGTCACCCAATAAAGACCCAAAGTTCCTAATAATAATCCAAAATCCCTTACACGATCAGTAACAAATGTTTTTCGACAATAGGCCGCGTTAATGAGTTCTTAAGCTCCACAAATAGAATGTAAAACCAATAAAAGAGGCAGCTATTATAGAAAGTTTCTACCTCGGCGGACAAAATTGCAAGTTACAACAATAGGCTATCTTCTAAAATCCAATTAACTAATACTCCGTATATGACCTAAAAGTCTCTAGCAAAGCTAAAGATTACACCTTTCCCTCTTTATATCCCGAAAGACGACCGGGAAATTCTCCAAATAAAGTAGCTAACTAAAGCTCTCCATAAAGCCAAATATAAATCCTGCACTAGTATAACGCAAATTTCAACCAACATATTACCATTTTACAAAAACCATCTATTAGCATAACTGCATATATACAACAAATTACACATTACCCCAGCACCTCAAAGGCTCCTGCCTATAGCGAGGTAAAAATAGGTCGGACGCACGCAAGTCTTACCCCTATGTTAAAACATAGACATAAACTGGGTGAACATAAACAGACCCCAAAAAGCCAAAAGATTACACCTTTACCCCCATTATACCATTTCAAACTACCAAAAATTGAAAAAAAAATCTCCAAATTAAGCTGATAAGGTAAGTAGTAAATTATAATTCATTTACCAATTCAAAATAACCAACTAAACCAATAACAACACAGTAAATTAAGCAGAATTACAGAATACCCAACACAGGAAAATCCCCCATTTCCAACCAAAATCATAAAAATTAGCAACACAAATTGAAGAAGGTGGTAAAAACGAAATAAAAAGGTAGAAAGAGGGGTAAAAAAGACCTTTGAGAAAAGGGGGGAGGAGCAGAAGGAAGAAAAGGGGTTGGTGATTCATCATCTTCAAATTCAGGAGGATCCACATTCAAGTCAGCCAAAACGACGAGTTTTGGTTTATGGGGTTGCTTTTCTTCAGTGCTTGACATGGTGAGGTGGGTGGAAGCTTGAAGAAGAAGCAGAAGAGAGTAGAAGAAGAGAGATTAGTGAAAATGTGAATATTGAAATGAGTCAACACTTTAGGGTGACTTGGTTAGCATATAAATAGCTATGGGAGTATGGGAAGTTCAAGGTTTGTCAGCCCCAAAAATAGCAACATCTACCAAAAAATTGGATTAGAGAAAAAAAAAAAAAAGACTACAATTTCACAATTTGATGTGATGATTATGAAACTGATTGCTTTGTTCTCTATAAGTTTATTGTGAGAGAAGTTAGGAAAAATGTGTTTCATTTAAAAAGTTTGGATAAGTTATGAGAGAGTATTTGTGAGTGTTGTTTAGAACAAAAACTTGGATAAGACGGTCTTACTTAAAAGTTGTGAAAGAAAACAGCGAGCAACTCAATAAGTCACATATTAATGACTCTAACCTCCACTCATCTAGTGTGTAACACGAACAAGGATTCCAGTATTAGAAATTGATGCCCAATCATTGAAATAAGATCATGTTAGTTATGGAATAGGAGTAATTTGAATATTTTCACCGGACCTTCATTCTTCCAAAACAAGCAGCATTTCCTTCAAGGCCTTGAGCCGATCTCCCTAGCCCTCAGAGCTGGATCCATGCCCAATGGTATGGGGTCCGCGGACACCGGAAAATTTTTCAAAAACTCAAATTTTTAACCCAAATTTCGTAAAAAGTTCTTTTAAAAAGATAGAGGGACACCGTAAAAATATATTAGGACACTGAAAAATATTTTTTCTGGATCCGTCACTGCTAACCCTTCACCCACGAGCAGCTTAAACAATGACCAAAACTATGCTAAACGGAATAAAAAACGAAAGGCACTACTTTTATCGACTTAGCAATGAAGACATCTACGAAAATGCATAAGATAAAAGGTCATACACTTGTATGTCGTAGGAATGATCCAAGTTAAGGAACAAAATGTAACTCTTTGCTATCAAGATCGCATTATATACCGCTATATAGAGTTATGAGCTTTGATAGCCCAATAGCACCTATTGGACGAAATCATCCAATAGGGCGCTAGAAGACAAAAACCCATCACTCTATATTACCCAACTACCCTCCAATCACCCACCTTCTTCCTT
>JBBYHQ010294319.1:0-21366 GCA_038382645.1 Spergularia azorica
TTCACTAAGCCTTCCCTTGCCGTGTCCGTCTGTCAAATGAAGAGTCCGAGCCGGATTTTGTACCCGGATCCGTGTCGTGTCGTGTCGACACGGGTACAGGGCCATATATGCCGAGTCCGGGTAACATAGTCTTTCACCCATTCGGGACAAGTTACCAGTGAGGCCAACATGCGTGTTTCGCCATTTTTGGGACTTACAATAGCTTTTTGGCTCTAATATTCCGTTAAAACCCATAATATGACCTCTAGAAGTCTCCACAAAAATTTTGAGCCGTTTTTATTCACGGGCAATTTTATGGAAAAAACCATGGATTATACTTGAGTTTTGGGCAATTTTGACCACAATTCAAAAGTAGCCAAATGATCTCAAAACTTTACCAGGGACAACTTTTGAATACCCTTGTTTGATATGGGGAATGGATTCTTGGTTAGGGACGTTCTTTAAACTCTTTCGACACACATTACTAGGTAAAAGGCTAACATGTGTGTTTTGCCGATGTTGCGACTTAAAATAGGTTTTTGGCTCTCATATTTTGTTAAAACCCTTTATATGACCCTTAGGGACCTCCACAAAAGTTTGAGCTGCTTTTATTCCGGGGCCATTTTGGGGGAAAAATCGTGTGGATTATATACTTCGGTTTTGGCCAACTTTGACCACTTTTAGCAAAGTAGCCAAATATTTTCAAAACATCACTATATAAAGCTTTCAAGTACCCATGTTAGATATAAGGGCTGCATCCTAAGTTAGGAAAGTACTTTCAGCCCTTTCTACACAAGTTACCACTTCGGGCATACATGCGTGTTTTGCCAATTTAGGGACTTATAATAGGTTTTCGGCTCTAATATGTTATTAACATCCATAATATGTATTCTAGGGGCCTCCATAAAATTTTGAGCCGTTTTTATTTCGGGGCTATTTTGGGCGAAAAACTGTGGATTATATACTTTGGTTTGGCCAATTCTGACCATTTTTTCTAAAGTCGCCAAATGGTCTCAAAACTTTATCATGGACAGATTTCGAGTACCCTTGTTAGATATGACCACAGGATCATTGGGTTTGAGAAGTTCTTTAAACCGTTTTGACACAAGTTACTAGTTAAGACTAACATGTGGGTTTTGTCGATTTTAGGACTTGCAATAGGTATTTGGTTCTACGATTTCGTTAAACCCTATAATATGATACATAGGGGATTCGAGACCAGTTTAAGCCGTATTTACGCTGAGGCCATCTTTGGCCAAAATGTGTGGATTCTATACTTTGGTTTAGGCCAATTTTAACGACTTTTTTTAAAGTAGCCAAATGTTTTCAAAACATTAGCATTGACAGCTTTCAAGAACCTTTATTAGATTTAAGGACTAAATTCTAGGTGAGCGATGCTCTTTCACCCATTCGACACAAGTTACCAGTTGAGGCCAACATGCGTGTTTCGCCAATATTGGGAGTTACAATAGGTTTCCGGCTCTAATATTCCGTTGAAACTCATAATATGACACGTAGGAGTCTCCACAAAAATTTTCGCAGTTTTTATTCTGTGGCAATTTTGGGGGGGAAAAAGCCATGGATTATATACTTCATTTTTGGCCAATTTCGACCACTAATTCAAAAGAAGACAAATGTTCTCAAAACCTTAGCAGGGACAGCTTTTGAGTACCCTTGTTTGATATAAGGAATGGATCCTTTGTTAGGGATGTTCTTTAAAACCCTTTCGACACACATTACAAGGTAAGGCTAAGATGTGTGTTTTGCCGATTTTCGGACTTATGATAGGTTTTTGGCTCTAACGTTTTGAGAAAACCCTGAGTATGACCCTTACGGGCCTCCACAAAAATTTGAGCTGTTTTAATTTCGGGGAAAAATCGTGGATTATATACTTTGGTTTTGGCCATTTTTGACCACGTTAATTAAAGTAGCCAAATGCTTAAAAACTTCACCATAGACAGCTTTCAAGTACCCATGTTAGATATAAGGGCTGCATCCTAAGTTAGGGAATTCTTTCAGCCCTTTCGACACAAGTTACCAGTTGAGGCAAACATGCGTGTTTTGCGAAATAGGGACTTATAATAGGTTTTCGTCTCTAATATTTTAGTTACACCCATAATATGACTCCTAGGGGCCTCCACAAAAATTGGAATAAATTTTATCCCGGGGCCATTTTGGGCGAAAAAATGTGGATTATATATACATCATTTTTGGCCGATTTTGACCACTTTTTCAAAAGTAGGCAAATGTTCTCAAAACTTTCCCAGGGACAGCTTTTGAGTATCCTTGTTTGATATGATGTTCTTTAAAACCCTTTCGACACACATTACGAGGTAAGGCTAACATGTGTGTTTTGCCGATTTTCGGATTTATGATATGTTTTTGGCTCTAACATTTTGTGAAAACCCATAATAAAACCCTTAGGGGCCTCCACTAAAATTTGAGCCGTTTTTATTTCGGGCCAGTTTGCGGAAAAAATCGTTGATTATATACTTCAGTTTTGGCCATTTTTGACAACTTTAATTAAAGTAGCCAAATGTTTTCAAAACTTCACCATAGACAGCTTTCAAGTACCCATGTTAGATATAAGGGCTGCATCCTAAGTTAGGGAAGTTCTTTAAGGCCTTTCGACACAAGTTACCCATTGAGACAAACATGCGTGTTTTGCCAAATAGGGACTTATAATAGATTTTCGGCTCTAATATTTTAGTTACACCTATAATATGACTCCTAGGGGCCTCCACAAAAATTGGAATAAATTTTGTCCTGGGGCCATTTTGAGCGAAAAACTGTGGATTATATACTTCATTTTTGGCCAATTTTGACCACTTTTTCAAAAGTAGGCAAATGTTCTCAAAACTTTACCAGGGACAGCTTTTGAGTACCCTTGTTTGATACTCCCTCCATTTTTTTTGGTTTTGTACGTTTGGTTTGAATCTGTGAATCCTCTCACAGATTCAAACCAAACGTAAAGAACCAAAAAAAATGGAGGGAGTATGAGGAATGGATCCTTCTTAGGGATGTTCTTTAAAAACCCTTTCGACACACATAACTAGGTAAGAGCATGTGTGTTTTGCCGATTTTAGGACTTATGATAGGTTCTTGGCTCTAACATTTTTTGAAAACCCATAATATGACCCTTCGGGGCCTCCACAAAAATTTGAGCCGTTTTTATTTCGGGGCCATTTTGGGGAAAAAATCGTGGATTACATACTTCAGTTTTGGCCATTTTTGACCATTTTAATTAAAATAGCCAAATGTTTTCAAACTCCACCATAGACAACTTTCAAGTACCCATGTTAGATATAAGGGCTGCATCCTAAGTTAGGGAATTTCTTTAAGCCCTTTCGAGACGAGTTACCAGTTGAGGCAAACATGCGCGTTTTGCCAAATAGGGACTTATAATAGGTTTTCGGCTCTAATACTTATTTAAAACACATAATATGACCCCTAGGGGCCTCCACAAAAAAATTGAATAAATTCTGTCCCTTGGCCATTTTGGGTGAAAAACTGTGGATTATATACTTCATTTTTGGCCAATTTTGACCAATGTTTCAAAAGTAGGCAAATGTTCTCAAAACTTTACCAGGGACAGCTTTTGAGTACCCTTGTTTGATATGAGGAATGGATCCTTTGTTAGGGATGTTTTTTAAAACCCTTTCGACACACATAACTAGGTAAGGCTAACATGTGTGTTTTGCCGATTTTCGGACTTATGATAGGTTCTTGGCTCTAACATTTTGTGAAAACCCATAATATGACCCTTAGGGGCCTCTACAAAAATTTGAGCCGTTTTTATTTCGGGGCTATTTTGGCAAAAACTCGTGGATTATATCCTTAGGCTTTGGCCAATTTTGACCACTTTTTTTAAAGTAGTCAAATGTTATCAAAGCTTCACCATAGACAGCTTTCAAGTACTGAAGTACCCATGTTACATATGAGGGCTGAATCCTAGGTTAGGGAAGTTCTATAAGTCATTTCAACACAAGTTACCAATTGACGAGAACACGTGTGTTATGCCAATTTTGGGACTTACAATAGGGTTTGGCTTTAGTCTTGTTTAAAACAAATAACATGACCCCTTGGGGTCTCCACAAAAATTTGAATTGTTTTTATTCCGTAGCCAATTCGCGCAAACAACTGTGGATTAGATACTTCGAATTTGGCCAATTTTGACCCACTTTGTCTAAAGTAGCCAAAAGTTTTCAAAACTTCACCATGAACAGCTTTCGAGTACCCTTGTTAGATATGAAGACTGGATCCTTGGTTAGGGAAAGTCTTTGAACCCTTTCGACACGCACTACCAATTAAGGCTAGCATGCGTGATTTGCCGATTTTGGGACTAGCATTAGGCTTTTGGCTCTGATATTTTGCTAAAACCCAAAGTATGAACCCTCGGGTCCTCCACAAAAATTTAAGCCGTTTTTATTCCAGGGCCATTTTGGGGAAGAAATCCGTGGACTACATACTTCAGTTATGGCCAATTTGACCATTCTTTTCAAAGTAGCCCAATGTTCTCCGAACGTTACCATAGACAGCTTTCGATTACTGTTAATGGATATGAGGGCTGATCCTAAGTTAGGGAAGTTCTTGAACCCTTTCGACACACGTTACCAGTTAAGGCTAACATGTGTGCTTTGCCAATTTTGGGATTTACAATAGGTTTTTGGCTCTAATATTTTGTTAAAATCCATAATATGACCCCTAGGGACCTCCACAAAAATTTGAGCCGTTTTACGGCGCAATTTTTGGCAAAAAAAAACAGCCGTGGGATTATATACTTCGGTTTTGGCCAATTTTGAACACTCTTTTTAAAGTAGCAAAATGTTCTGAAAACTTTACCATAGACAGCTTTAGAGTAACGTTAATGGATACGAGGGTTGGTTCCTTTGTTGGGAAAGTTCTTAAAACCCTTTCGACACATGTTACTAGTTAAGGCTAACATGCGTATTTATCCAACTTTGGGACTTACAATAGGTTTTTGGATTTAATACTCCGTTAAATCCTATAATATGACCCCTAGCCCCCTAGGGGTCTCCACAAAAATTTGAGCTGTTCTATTCTTGGGCCATTTTAGGCAAAAAAACTGTGGATTATATACTTCGGTGGCCAATTTTGACCACTTTTTCTAAAGTAGCCAAATGTTCTCAAAACATATACATATGGTATTAGAGTAGATAATTTATATTAGATTAGATATTGAATATAAGGAGAAGGAAAGAAAATATTACTTCGCAAATGATCCAGCCTCCTGACAAAAAATGTTGCATATCCACCCCCAATGCTGTATCGGTTCTGCGTAATTGCACAGCAACTGGTAGCCTATCTCAGGCAGTATCTACATTGACACTCTCTGTAATCAGATGTTGTTTAGCAGAATTAATTAAGACAGAGGGAGAGCTTTCTATATTCGCTCTTATCTTTAAAGTATCTTACCAATTCTTTTTCCTCATCCAGATAGGTTATTGACTTGAGTTCACCAGAAAGTATCTGCAAATCAACAAGTCAGCTATGGGAACTCAACCGTATGCACCAGACAAAAAGACTCTTCATACCTTCTGACGAATTTCTTCAAGTCGAATTCTCTCATCAGCAGCATGCTGAAAAGGAAGTTAAGATGATGACACAAAATTAGTGAATATCTCAGGACACACTAGAAAAGGTTCATCACCTTCGTCCCTTTTAAAAATGTAAGAATTGTACAATCCTTCACTCAAAACTCAAAGCAAAATGTAGCAACAAACTCCTTCCCCCTTACCCCTTCCCCAAAAATAAAGAAAGAATAGTGGCATGACTTAATCTTAGAAAACTTGCAGAAGAAATTGCAAATCATGACACCTTACCTGGTCGATTACAGCTAGGATTCCCCTTGCCACAACTGGAATGAATTTACTGTCAACCTGAGAAAGTACTTTAGCACTCTCCAAGCAGTTTCTGTTGATAGACTTAGGAACTAATGAGTCGCCAGCTAGATGCAACATAGAAGAAAGAATATTCAGAATTTCATTTTCATCTTTACATTCATCCAACCTATGTCCAACCTGCACCCAAAAAATAAGAATAATATTTAGCAACGATCAGATCTATTGAGTAGCAGGAAATGTTGTCCTTTCACGCCAACTTACACTTCGACAGTTGGTGATACGCTCCATTGCAGTATCATGGCAGCCTTCTCGCCATTTAGCTCTTGAACTTTCTAACTCCTCAGCTTCCTTCATGTGGTCTGGGATGTTCATGACAATATATAATGAAGGAGTAAGAATCGGAATTGAAAATAAGTTTTCAAATAAACAAACGGATGCTACAACAATGGAACTGTCCGCCGAACAACAAATCAGATTATAGAGACAGAAGGAGACGCCTAAAATGAAAGCAATGGTGCAGCCGTGCAGGTCAAGGAAAACTTCCTTGAACATTTTTACAGATAATTTACATGTCCTTCGCAAAAATACAACTGAGGTTACTTTAAAAAAAAAAAAAAACAGTCATGCTGAATACAAGATATCACAGTACTAAAAGAAGAACATACCAGAGTCACAAGCAGCCTCTGCATTCACATCCTGAGACAATGTCGTGCTTTGTGAAACAATTGGATCTCCCTTCAGTTGACATCTGGAAATGCAGTATGTAAGCAATTGAGCAATCAAACATGAGCTTCTAGGTCTCTTAACAACAAAAGGGAAAATACATACTTAATACAGATGTGTGGATCTTCTGCAGAGCTCGTCTTATCATCCTGGCGATATTCATTATATATGCTTGGTGCCCCACATGAGTGCTCCACCGAACCTTTTTCTGCACAAAAGAACAAAAAATGATAATAATTCATCAAATGAACATTATCAAAAACAACATTCTACTTTACTGAGCTGCAATACCTGGCAAATCACGAACTTGAGGATCTGTCTGCTGAACAGGGTTTTCAGTCGCAGAAGTTAAACAATCGCCCACTGACAGAAATCTCTTCTTGCCCAGATAAACTGGAGGAGCTGAATGGCTTCTTCTTGTTCTCACAGAAGATTTTTCAAATTTTTTTGAGGAACTATGATTGGTTTCAAGAGGTTGACAGCTTGGGAAATTAATTCCGGGATATTTACTAGCAAATGTGGATAAAACACAATGACCTGATGCTTCGAACATATTGGGTTTGCTTCTCAAGTCCAAACTTGAAGAAAGAGTCTCAGCATTTAGAATATCATCAGTACTAGGAAAGAGAAGCCTATCAGGACAATGATGATCTCTCAGTGACCTTTCCGTAGAATTTTCATGACATCCCAAAGTTTGACATCTTTGCAGGTCCAATTGGACTCCTCTGTTAATGGATTCTGATGGGCTCCAGCAGACCGATGAGTTAGTCGCCCTTACATCACTTAAAGGCAAATTTGGTTCTGGGGTCAACAAATTACCATATGTTATGGAGGATATATCTTCCACGCTATGCCCATCAGCAGGGGAATCCAATATTTCTAATCCTACTCCTGCATAGACACTCCCCAAGAGTAAATTTCTATTTAAAGAGCTCACAGGATATAATATCTCATCCATACACGTGTCACCAAAAGCATCATGACAAAACTCCTCTTTTTCATCATCAGACAGATCAAAACCAAAACAACTTCTCAGTTCAGATGTCCTTCGAACTCCATCGTCCTCAACCAGACGATCAAGATCCCAACCATTCACAATGACAGATGGAGAATGCTGATCAAACTTCGCCGGAAAACATGAGGAAAAATCACTAGCCTTTTCACTTAAATGCTCTGGTTGTCTATCAGAAGATCCTCCACAGGAAGGCAAAGAATGCATGTCGAAATCTTTCCATACATGACTTTCTATACTTAGTTTTGGCAGCATCCATGTATTAGTTCCATCCCTTTGACGATGAGCCATCTGGAAAACATCAAGGTCCTTACCAAAACTATCAACATCTCCCCTGCCAACGGGCCTCCAGCTAGTAGCCTCAAAATCATCAGTCTGGATAGACTTTTTACCACAACTAAATGGTGTATTCGGTATATGATCCCATGGAAGACTTCGCGAGAGCAACTGATTATACCTAAAATTATCCTCAATTCTGTCATTATCCTGGCCGCACTCAAAATTAAATCCACTTTCTACTACACTTCTCCTAGCACCCAGATCATCTCCTCTTATTCTATCCTTCCATCCTGAATAAGAAAGATGAGCTTCCTCAGAATTGTCGTCTCTTTTCAAGAAACCAGAATCACTTTCCAAAAGGTTTTTCTCTGACAAAAAAGTATCCTTGTAAGGCTCACACATATTGTCACCAACACGATTCCCACAGAGCGAGAGGGAATATTCACTCTGCCTTTCTGTCTCTAGACCCTCAGATTGAAGAGTTTCTGCTAGTGATATTCTGCTCTGTCCACAATTGCCACTCTCAACTAGCATATTTGTGCAATAAAGTGAGTCTTCATTGAATGCCTCATCCTTATCAGTATTCTGGGTCCTGCGTCTTTTTGTAGCCATTTTACAGGTATTTAACCTCCAATCTGCATCAGAAACAAGCTGATTAAAACCAACTTGTTGCAAGTATTTGAAAAAAACTAACACCAATGAATGGAAGAAGTTTATCAGATTAATGGAATTAGAATAAAAATTAGAGTAATCAGATGATAAAATTACAAGTTTGTCAGAAAGTACACAGAACCTTTTTTGGATAAAGACAAGTCTTCAGCTACTTTTTCCATGCCATCATTGTGCATCTCATCAGTTTCATAACTAGAGGACTCCCCTAATCAGAAAAGAAAACCATGTTTCAATGTAAATTTTCTAAGATAAAGATAGTCAAGCATCAACTAAGAATTCATATAGCACCTTTTCTCTTTTTTTTACTCCAAAAGACCGCAACTGATTTTTCAATGAACTTGATTACAGGAGCCCAATCCTACAAAACCATAGCAACTTATAAGCAGCATGCTGGGTGCACAAATACAGCATTTATGCATGTAACAAATGATTTAGAATCCAAGATAAGAGATTAAACAAATAAATTTCCAAGGCTTAAATGACATAAAAACCAGATGAATCCTTGTCTTCAAAGTTCTGTGAGTTCAACTAAGCTCTTCAGGTTATTGAACTAACAAGTATGGTTGAGAACTTTCACATTCTTTTGTATCAGCATGCACAACTACCAACAAAAGCACAAGGACTGAAAACCGTACCTTGAATTCCACAGATGTCCCTGAAACTTCAAGATTCAAGTCATATGAAGTTCGGGGACAGGCTAGATTCAAACAGTATGATGGGCCTGCATAAGGCTGAGTTCTTTTCCCATCGTTGTCACCCCTGAACCGATCCCAGCACATATCTGCCAGACAGGTTAGGGCTTTGTGTATTGGTCCTTTAACCACAAACCTTGAGTTGACATCTAAATATGTTAAGGTCCACAAATTTGAAGACAGATCTACTCTTTGAACTTCACATAATTTTCAAATTCAGTGCGAAACCCAAAAATCTGGATACATATATATTGAATCGCCTGCAGTACATGATGGGTCATCTGTGAGAGATCAAGTTTTTAATGCAGACATGAGAGTAAAATCAACACACTTTCAGCTATGGGCAGGCTAACCTTTGCCGACAAAAGACTGGAAGGAGCTGAAACATATCCTGTGAGCTTCAGGAGTCCTTCTGAAGAGCCAAGCTCACATAGACTGGAAGAGTCAATGCCAAATTTGCTGCACAAGAGTGACCTCGGAGAAAAAGAAGCATGTGTGCATAGCAATTCATCCTCACTGCATGTGGAAACAAAATGAAATAAAGGTCATACGCATCATAAGAATCTTTTTTTGAAGGCTTACATCATAAAATTCTCACACAGGAATGCACAGCGGACCTACCTCTCCATATCCACTACTCTGAAGGCAACTTTTGGCTGCACAAGGGCGATTCGCATGACACATTCTCTAACTGAGTGCAAAACTTTCTTGGTACTAACAACAAGACCGTAAATATCTAATCAATATACTTCTCCACAAACACATATTAGCAATTAAAGATCTGCAAGTACATAGAAGGATACCTGGACTGCAACTGCCTCCTGCGAACAGGTTGGTTGTAGAATAAATCACGGACAACGACTGTGAAGCTTTACAAGGTCAATGTTTCCACACTTATAAACAAACAAGATAAAACAACTCGACGATCTAGCTCATTAACTATCAAGACGTGTTATGATGCAATTGCTATCAATACAAGTAGCAACAGTATCTGAGCAAAAAGATTTAAATGACACTCCTCTCTAAAGAACAAATACGCTCAAACTAAGCCAACACAACTGTATTTTACATGTAAAGGTCACAGAGACAGTGTATTGTAGATCTAAGGACAAACGCACGTCAAAGTAACAAAATAGGAAATAGTTAGCACCCACCGGAACACCCACCAAGTTACACGGCTAGAAATTACACAAAGTAATAAAGAAATAATTCTTGTATAATCACCTTTTCAAATGTCCCATTAGGCCATTATGTCTTATATTTGGATTTTTATAATTAGTTCTTTATAAATAAATAAACACCTCGATATCGTTTTTACCTTCACATAAAGAAATGAAATATAACCTGTTGTGCCAACATCTTGCTTATCATCAATGCTGAGGTAAAGACATTTGCGACCCTGAAAAACATTTAAATGCTTATTAGATCACAAAATGATACGTTGCCTTCACATCCATACTCACAGTAAAACTGAAAACTGAAACAGGAAAAGATACATGCCTTCATAACTTTCCGATACCCATTGGGGCTCCCTTGGATTTTTGTTACAATCTCTGTTAAAGATATATCAGCAATAGAACACAGCGCCTCTCCACGAAAGCCAAAGGTTCCTGCAGAGTTCTCTACCTCATGCAAGTGATGGTCCTTTGATGTTGCTTCAAAAGGATAAACAAGATCATCTGTCAGAAGTGCAAGCGGAAAAGGATTCCAATAAACAGACAGCAATCTGGTTAACTCTATGTTACTCCGACTCTTCATTTGACCTCACGTACCCGTGTCGGACACTCGACACTCGGACATGGGTATGACACTTGGATCCTTCATATTAGGCCAAAAACAAGCGGTTTTCTCATAAAATAGACGAGTCCGACACTTGGATCCGTACCAGCACCCGACACCCGTACCCGAGTCTGAGTAACATAGGGTTAACTCCTCTAGATTCAAACTTCTTAAGGGAAGCGAACAAGTATATGAGGTATCTCAAGTCTGGCCCATCGTGAGAGAGAAGTCATAATACATAATTGGCACCATTCAAAGTTTTATCAGGAAAGTGAAAAGCCACTTAAGCCCTCGATAAACAATCGTGTACTACCCGGTGTTGCAGTCATAATTCAAACTTAAAAGACAATGACAACACGGATCATGAGTCCTCACAAAATGTGGAGCACTAGCTTCAACTAATTTAAAACAAAAGCCATTTTTTAATCTACTTAGGTGAGTGGGCTTAAAATGAGGTGAAGCTAAGATGCTGTTTTCCTGCTTTTAAAACTAAAAATCAACTAAATATAGAAGTTATATCTTGTGTGATGGTTTCCCACTCTGATCCATAAAATAATTCACTCCCTATCCAGAATTAGGTTGATTTTTGCACAGGCTGGTAAATTGTAGATTAGTCCAAGGTTCACTCACTAGTAAGTAAATTTCACAAACCCTGGCCCTACTTCAAGAGTTCAAGCAACATCTTTTCATGCATATATTTCTTCCTCCACTCAAATACTGCACTCAAATCCCCTGCTTGGCTTTGCCCTTCCACACAACCAAAGTGACAAAAGCAAATGTACTCAAATGTGAGCCATTCTCAGATGTAGATTTCAGGCACCATAAGGCATAAACATAGATATGCATGAGAAGGCGAAAAAAGAAGCCCTTATTACCATATCTTTCTCCCAGCAACATCAACCCATCACGGCTAATCCCAGATCCTGTACAGCCAACAAAGTCATAAACTACATTGATCAACTAGGTACATTACTATTGAGAAATCAAGTACACAAGTTTACTAACCATCATCTTCTACTTTAACATAGCCATTGTTCACTCCTATCAGGACCAATACCTGAACACCACCAACATGAAAAGCACTTGCATGATTTTTACAAGTCGCAACACATAAAGGGTAAGATACAGTAAAATTGCATAATCAGTACTGATTCAAAAAATAGACACATATGAAGCCAAGTCCTCAATGGCAGAAAGAGCTCTTATATCCAGTTTCTATCAGAAGATGTAAGATAGTGTGTATTCCAAATGCATATGAAGTTAACCCTACATGTGGGGACAATTGAGCTGGCTAAGAGAACCATGTCACTAACCCCAATTCTTACGATAAAACGTGGCATAACGAAAACTTGAATGCTCTGCCATGAATAGATACATGCTGCATTAACTTAGATAGCCTAGCAGAACAGCCTGCGTGATGTCACACAACCAACATATTAAGATCTATCTCTGATGTCAATTGCATTTCAGCTACACCATGACCGACATGGATAAGCCCCTAAGTAGTAGTTTTATAGAAGATGGCATCATACTAGAGAAGCCTAAAGCCACAACTTCATTTAACTTGGTGATTGATTAGTGTTAACAGCCCTTATAGGAAACCAAATCCGTGGAGAAAATAAATAGCATGCTGTACCAAACATCATTTTGTTTTCCCTATGACTCTCGAATCAGTGAAGGTTAAAGCTCACAAAAAAATTTCTAAGATACCATAGTTCAAACATTTATTATTTATACATCAATTTTTGACTAATTCTTTTATAATTTTGAAGACCTCTTCAAGCTTTTAGTCGACAAGCACCTGAGAAAACTGGTCAGTAGCCATCAGACACAAAATATGTGGTATATATAGGACGAAAAGTCAACCTTTTTTGCACCAGCATCCAGACTGTTATATGTGAGTTCTTCAACGACAACTGCCAAGGAACTGATGATAAACCCAGAACGTACATTACTTACTACTGTCTCTGACAAAGGCTTTATATCAGC
Organism: Spergularia azorica; assembly: GCA_038382645.1. Classification (NCBI taxonomy): domain Eukaryota; kingdom Viridiplantae; phylum Streptophyta; class Magnoliopsida; order Caryophyllales; family Caryophyllaceae; genus Spergularia; species Spergularia azorica. Next base: position 12,990 of record JBBYHQ010294319.1, read on the forward strand.
CATCAAGACCGCCCACAATCAATAAGCCTTCTCTGCCATCCAATCTGGAAAATCAAATTCAAGTACTTAAATATCCACGAGAACGAAAGATACAATTGCTAGTCATAATACATTTCACCCACTAACATTGAAATGAGCTGACACTATAGTCTGAAACCCGCGGTACTAGACACACTGCCTCCTCGCCTGTAATGAATAACTAATAGAAAAAGACACCCATAAAGCCTTCAAGTCTAGCTGTTCAACTTTTCTCCGCCTTACTCAGCCTTGTAAATTCTAACATTTACTTTTCTCCCAACTTTTTATCTCACTGAACTACTAAAGGAACAAAAACATAAAAAGTCTTGGTAGAGGAAACGTAACTCTCGATTCATCTCACCACTTGCAAATATATACACCAGATAAATTACTTTTCATGTCTATGCTAATAGTTATCCTAAAACCACCAAACCAAGATTATCGATTTTCCTTTGTCTTCTGCCGAGGTGAATGTAACCCTTCACTCCTCCAATCAATGAGTCAAGGATACAACTCACATTTTAATAACTCGTCCATAACCTGCCTTTTTAACCCACAATATCGTACACCTTCTACATTCCAAAGTCCCGTGTCAATACGCTAAACTAGGTCTTATCCTAACTGACTCCGACTTCCTACCCAAATTGCACCTTCCTCCAGCAACAATTTTACTCACTGTCACATCTCGAAATTCCACCCCATGGAACATTTAATAATTCATCAAATCATGATTAAAAATGCGACCAAACTCGAATCGAAATACTATTACTCACTCCCCAAATTGAATGTTCGATTCAAGTTGTCAATGTATCAAAATTCTAATTACACATTTCCTGAAAAATAACCACAGTCCCAACTAAATTAGGGCAAAATGAACTAGAAATTAACCCTTGTTTGGAATCCTTAATTCATACATAATGCAAATCTTCTAGCTTACATTTCAATTATTTCCCAATTCAACAACTACAAAAAAAACCCCCAAAAATTATATCTTCAGCACCTTTATTTTTTCCAATCACCCAATTAAACAAAGATTAACCCAGATATCTTAATTAAGATTACCACTTTATAATGAACAGAATTCATAAATTTGATCAACATCGAACCAAAAAAATCACTAATCTTTTATTGGGTAATAAAAAGGGCGGGAAATAATTCAAAGAAAAAAAGAGGAAAATGGTAAGAGAGGAAAAAAATGTACCGCGAAATGAGGAGTTTGTCGGCGGAGGAGTGGTGGTTGAGTGAAGATTACGACGGCGGAATGTCGGCGGCGGGAATGGTGTTCGGCGGTGGTAGTCTGACAGCTGCCACCTTTTCTCTTTCTCTCTCTCTCTCTCTTTTTATTTTGTTGGGTTCGGTTTTTTCAGTTGTGTTTCCCTCGCGTTTTTCATACATTTTTACCAAGAGCGGCCAAAACTAGCGGGTACTCCGAAGCCGGAACCGATACTTTGGGGAACGGGACTGGAACCGGTACCCTGGTATGTTAACGGTGGTTCGGATATCTAGTTAGTACGCGGTTTAGGTCGGTTAGTAGTACCGTTGGAGGTTTTTTAGGTGTTTTTGAGATATGTGTGTAATTGCAGTTGATCTAAAAGGATGATATTTTATAACGAGGTTGTTATTATTCGAGCCATGAGATAGACATTTATTGAGTCACTGATTGAGTCACTGGTGAATTCATTGTTGAAATTTTCTTGGAGACGAAGTGTAGACTCAACTAAAAAAGACCTTTAGTACTCTCAATTTTTAGATTTGGCAACACTTGGGATTCTCGATTGTCCAACGCTATGTGCTCAACTTCTAACCCTAACAAGGTTAATCTAGGGTTTATCTTTTATTTTTGGGGGGAAAGATGCTCTAAGTAAAGTGTGCAATAATAGAATTGACTATTATCGTCGTCATAAATTGTTATCTTTGCCAATTTGTTAGCCCTTTTTAATGAAAAAATGACTTCACTCAAACTGGTCGACCATCACACCATATTTCAATTGAATTGCTCGTTTACTTGCAATGGTAATATAAGTCTTTAAGAGACTCACTTGTAAGGGGTCTCGAGCTTTGCTCACATGTTTTATTGAATTTCTTACGTTCGATTGGGGTATGATATAAGTTTAATTTGCAACCCAACAGAAAAAGTTCAATGCAAGGGAGAGTTTATTTCACATTATGGTTTGCCTTTTCGTGCCATTCCCCTTAGCGTTGTGCATCATCACACGTTAATAGCTCACGAGAACAGTGAGAGTATTAACTTGTACTACTATACAACTGAATTGGCTAGAAAGATTTCCCTTCCACAAGGATTTTATGACACGAAGCATCAAATATCCATTAATAATTTCTTGTGGTTTGCCTTCTGATGCCATCTCCCTCGGTGTTGTGTATCTTCACACGTTAATATCTCAGGAGAACGGTGAGAGTATTATTGCGTGTACAGCTGAATTGACCGTATGTCTGAATTGACCGAAAAGATTACCCTTCCACAAGGACTTTATTACATGAAGTATCACATATCCACTAACATTTTCTTGTGGTTGCCTTCTCATGTCATTTCTCCCGGCGTTGTTCATCTTCACACTATAATATCTCACGAGAACAACGATACTATTATTGCGTGTAAAGCTGAATCGACTAAAAAATTACCCTTCCACAAAGACTTTATTACACAAAGTTTATATCAAAACCACTACCATTTTCTTGTGGTTTTCCTTCTCACGCTATTTCCCTCGGCGTTGTGCATCTTCACACGTCAATATCTCACGAGAACCGGCGATACCATTATTGCATGTACAACTGAATCGACCGAAAAGATTACCCTTTCCAGAAAAGCTTTATTACACGAGATATCGAGTATCACCTATATTTTCTTGTTAAGGGAATTGACAACTCTAACAAAGAACAATCTTACATTTTAGGGAGATGTTAATTTTATTACAACTTTGCTTAATTTTAATTATTTATATTTATTATGGTTTTGCATATAACCACAAACAACCAATCATAAAAAAGAGAAATTCTCTTCAAACCCTCGTCATCTTTGTCCATAATAAACATATTCCATTGCTTCTCCTACAACTGGATTTGCCTTTCTTCTTCCTCTCTTTCTCTCTCCTCCCCAAACCCTAATTTTCAAAAATTGCTGTGTACCCTTTTCACATTTATCAAAGATCAGGTAAAATTATCTCCTACCCACTTCATTTGATCACAATTCTCACCTGGTTTTGCTTCTTTTGATCATTTGAAACAAACCCACTTCACAATTTTAATCATCTTTTGTTTTATGTTGTTTTTGCTGAATTTTATCTAATCAAAGCTGTTAACTTTGATCATGAATTGTTATTGTGATTTGTTTTATGTGATTTGTGCGTGATTGTTACGTTAAAGATTAAACCTTTTTTTTATGTGGTGTGGACTCATTTTGCCCTGCCCGTTATGGAAATTGGGATACAATTTGATTTGATTTTTTGTAATGTTATAGTTCATGTGTAGCTGAATTTATGTCTAGATCGTATGTATATAATTGGATTAAGATTGGATATGTTAATTTAATTACATTTTGGAATTTAGGGTTTGATTGATTAGGGTAATAATATATGGAGGGTTTGGTGTTGAATTGATTTTTGATTAGTGAGAGATTGAATCTCTTTGCAGTTCTTGTGGAATCAATGTAGACGAGGCCGTGTTTGGTATCGTATCGAAAAATCAATGATTTGTGTGGTTAGATATTGCTGAAAAGGAGGAGAGTTTGAGAATGGATTCCAATGGGTGTGATTCGAATCATTTGGATGGCGATGTACGTTTGCCACCTCGAAAGCGTTTACTAGCAGGGCTTAAAAAGCAAAGCTGTTCGGAGAGTACTTCACAATGCTCTCAAGAGAATAATCTGAGCCCGAGTTTGAGCCCATCGGTGGGGCAGAGTCCGCTGAGTGAGTTTGATGTCCGTCTCAGCAATTTGCTGAAATCTTACAAGAATGGATCGAATATGTCTCCTGAGGAGATAGCTGAGGCTGCTAAATCAGCAGCTTCTGCTGCAGCCAAAGCAGCTGAAGCTGCACGAGCTGTTGCTGAAACAAAGGCTGCCATCGCGGCAAAGGCTGTGGCTGCTGCTAAGAGTGCTCTGGATTTGGTTGCGTCTGCATCTGAAGAGACGAGCAGCAGGGATAAGCACCACAAGAGGAACAAGATGAAGAAGCAGATGCCGGTTGAGCTCCTGTACAATAAGTACCAGCCTATTGAGAACTGTGGGGAAGATGAAGAGCTAGCCAGGAGATTGCACCGGGCTATGAATAGCTCCCCCAGAATCTCAAGACATTCTCCTGGCTCTGACTCTAAGAAGCACAAGAAACTTAAAACTTCTTCGCCAGATGATAAGAGTGGGATTTCGAATGGCTCTAGCCCGAGAGATGGGAATGTCATATCGCCTCAATGTAATGGACATGGAGAGGGAGAAATGGACTGGGAAGGGTCTAATGGAGAGTCTCACACTGCCAAAGTAGATGAGAAGGTGTCGAAAAATGGTAAGGATGACGAGGCAGAGGTAGATAGCGGTGAAGCTGAATCAAGTCACTCCAAGGAGAAAACTTCTAAAGGACCCTCTGATTTGTCTATCAGTGGTAGGAAGAGAGGTAAAATCAAGCAGAAAAAGCTGCCACTTAGCATATTGAGCTCAAAAGATCAAGCAAATCAAGAGGAGTTGAAACTGACAAACTCATTGATAAATAGGGCTAGAACCGATAAGCCAACTGCTCGCCAATTATCATTGCTCTCTGTGGAGCCTTCTGCTGACAATGTCACGCCAATGGAGGTTACTCCGACTTGGAAATGCCAGGATTTCAAAGTGTCCCAGTGCATCAAACAAGACAAACTTGTGCAGTCTTGATGTTTGAATTATATTTGTCGACATTTCACCAAATGATGGAGCATGCCAATCAAGGTAGGGGTTCATCGTTCTTCTTGTAGAAAAGGTCCTATCTATAATTTGAGTATATTTTTCTTTCTTGTTGTTGCATTGTATGGACTTTGACTGCAATGTATATTTTTACTGTTAAGCTTCTCATATCTGTGTGTTATATAGCATAGAAGTCGCAATAAAAGTGCCGCTGCACTGGATACTTGATTTTTGCACTTTGTAGATGTAGATCTAGATGTACAAGACAGTGATATGTATGATCTTCTTTGAAATTATTTAATGAATGATTCGATTTGTTTCTCCAAATCTCGAGGATTCTTATTAGTACTGTATCTGTTTCTGTGGCACAACCTATCTGAAAAAAATTGATGTTTCTATAAATGTGGTAAGCAGTTTCAGTTTTCTACTTCTTATACTTGCTTTTGCTCAACTGGGATACAATTAACAACTGTTGATGCTGATTATTTAAATGAAGCATGTGTCTCTCCGTAGTGGGTCTGTGGAACTCAAATTTGTGCAGAGTATTGTGCACAGACGTTACTTTGACGCGTCCATTGGTAGTGTAGTGTGGCCACTGTGATGCCTTGAAACTCTGCTCTACATAAGAGCGATACACTTTGGCTGTAGAGATCTTTGAATTGCACATGCTATTTCAGATTGTCCTGTGTGTTTGGATATTTCGTGCAAGTGTCAACTGTCAAGGCTTTGTGATTGGCTTTTCTATCGCGCACCTTCGTTTAGAACCCTAGCCACTTCGGTCCTCCAGTGAGATTCCTGTGACTGACTTAGTTCAGAGATGCACTAGCAATGCATTATGATCATGTTTACAGCTTGTACTGGAAGGTCCCCGAATTGAAAGGGTCTTTGTTTTCATGTAGTCGACAATGTGGCATGCATCAGAATGATACTGCAGTCTGCATAGCATTAACTTGCAGAATGTCGCAATAAAGCGGACTTTACGCAGACCAAGAGGCTTAAATTTTGCGTCTTTGGCAGCATAGGCCAACAAACGAACTTGCGTAGTTAGGGCAACCCTAAAACGGAAATGACTACAGTCTAACCCTAAAATGGAGAATGTACTGCTACAAATAGTAGTGCGGGTTGAAAACAGTAAGTTGAGTGTAACACAAGTCACTGTCAGCCCTATTCCGAGGACTTGATCCACCTTGTCAGACGCGCAACCCTGCGTTCCAACACAAAACTTAGCTTCATCTATTAAGATTGTTCTTGCAACACCGATGAACCTTTTGGTATGTTCTACCATTATATCACACAAGATCTAGAGGGCAATATTCTTACATTTGAAGGGCATCCATCTTTCAGGTTTCACCCCTATAATTCTAGGTAATAATCGCCAATGTAATAATCGCCAATTTATCCTCTAGAGTCCAAAAACAACTCTTGTGAAAGTTCGAATTCAAGTAACCACTCGCCATTTGCTACATTTTCAGTTCTAGTAAACCCCTCCAAAACAATCATCTACGCCCTCCACAACCTCAATCGATCTTGAAAAGTCTTCACATTTTCTGTACTTTTCCATTTATAAAGAAGACTAACTACTCTGCACAAAATATAACATTTGTTTCGGAAAAAATGTAGTAGTGTCAATTTTCTGTTATAATCTGGCTGTCCAAAACCATTCCGGAAACAAGGTACAACTAACAACAGAGTATACAGGAGAAAGTGTATCATTTTTGACATCCGTAGTAGCCAAAATTTACATCCTTTTTTGTACCTAATATCTGACCAAAATTCTCGCTAGTCACTTCCTCGCCAAAAAGAATCAATCAAATATATTACATACATTAGGGACGATGAAAACTTTGTATAGTTGCGGAAAAAGGGAAGGGGGAGGATACAGGAAATCATGTAATCTTATTAGAGCTAAGGCAAACCAAAAACCAAAATTTGAAGTAGTTTCTGACTTTCTCCACTGCACAGGAAGGGGGATAAGCCACATGAGGGGGCAGCAAACATGTATATATGGGTCGTCTTGTCACATACTCGTTCATTTACCTAAACTTGGAGGTTATTCATCCCGGCACACAATTTATCGGCATTAGGGTTGTCATTAGAAGTCAGATTCAAGTTAAGCCAAGAGTGTTGCAGGCACTGCTGCGCAGTAGGCCGCTTCTCAGGAGCAAAATCAAGAATTGGGCGCAGAAAATCAGCAAACTCACCGGCTTCTGTTTCCGAAAATTTGTACTTCTCAACAAGCAATCGATCAAGTGACCAGTATTTCAGTCTTCTGATCCTCTTAAGATCACCATACCTGTCAAAGAAGTCTTTTGATTTTGCTCCTCCACTGGCTATCTGTTCAAACAAAGCAATGGGTATAGTGACATGTTAGAAGTTCTGAATTGCGAATGCTATGACGAAAGCATCACGTATAACCCTCTCACCTTTTTCGGCATCTTTCCAAGGAGTTCCTGCATCAAGGCAAGATGATCCTGAAAGAGTAAAAGGAAAGATTCAGTTGTCACATCATATCGTATTCAGATTCAATCAGAAGCAATACATTACTAGCTCAGCACGAGTCGACTTATGAACCTTTGAAGAAAGTTAAACATAGTATCATGTGTCTGTCAACGTATCATCTGAAATACATTACAACAGCAACAACAACCAATCCTTATCAACTGAAATACCTTAAATGTGAGAAAATGTAGAGATCATCACTAAACCAATGTTACAAGAGAACACAGTTAGTAATTCCCAAGCATGACCCAAGCAATGTTATAATATCTAATTATTCTCAAAAATAACATGGTGAAAAACTTCCACTTCACCAGAATGTTAGAAATCGCTGAACTTATCAGTAAGTAACATGCTACTCTAATCTCTAATCACCAAATGAGAGGCATAGGCATGTGAACAGTGAAGAAGATATCAAATATCCATATATTCTCAAAAGACCAAATGAAAAGTAAAAAACTTCTTTTCACCAGAATATTAGAAGTCGCTTGACTTATTAGTAATATACTTTTCTAATCACCATTTCAGAGGCAAATGCATGTGAACAGTGAACAAGTATAGGAAGCATGAACATCTGACATATGAACAGATGGCTAAAAGACTCCTGCCAAAAAGAGATGTCTACCTCATCTTCGCTGAAGCCTTGTCCACCTTTAGGAGAAAACAACATGTCACCAGTAGCAAGCTCAAATGCCGTGCACGCAAATGACCACATGTCAGCAGATGCAGTGTAGCCAGATCGAAGAATAACTTCTGGAGCTCTATACTGCCTTGTCTGTATTTCTTCCATGAACTGCTGATCTGCCCAGCAAGCATTGCCAAAATCTACCACTTTGCACCTCATATCAATGCCATCCAGAGATCTCTGGGGCTTTGGGTTCTGACCCAAACCCCCTGCCAATGTGGCCCTTCTCTCAGATATCCTGGCCACTGCCCTTTTTGCTCTTCTCTTAAGCTTTTTCTCAATCAAATTCATAG
>JBBYHQ010294334.1:0-46655 GCA_038382645.1 Spergularia azorica
GCTACATTAAAGCATATTCACGCCGAGCTACTGCCAGAAAGGAGCTTCGGAAACTCAGAGATTCCATAGAGGGTATGGTATTTGTTTTTATTTTTATTTTTTTTTGAAAGTAGAGGGTATGGTATTTGTTGGGACTATGTGGTTCATTAAAACACACATTCATGTGTTAAATTAACCTCGATTTTTGTCACAGATGTTGAGTTTGCCTTGAGGTTAGAGCCACAGAACGAGGATCTCAAGAAACAGCGTGCTGAAGTGAAGTCATTGCTAGAGAAGGTAAAAAGTCTTATGACATTCTTCTATGCTTGCTCTTCCAGAATGTCTGCTAGAGATAATTGAAAACCAGCTAGCGTTGCATCCATTGAGCTGCAATACCTGGTCAGTCTGACTATTAGACATGGCCCTTTAGTGTATACGTATTTGGCAACTAATCTGTCAAAGCAGATTCTTTGCCATGGAGTTAATGCATATAATAGTGAGATGGGCTGTTATATTGTAAAAGCTACTGTCTCAAAGATTCCTTGCTGGTATTGTCTTAACTAAATTTATCTTTTTAGAGGATTGGCACAGACCAGCCTGTGACCCTGTGTGTAATTAGCAGTCAAGTTAATTTGAAGTAGGGGGTTGACCCTGTCTGTATCTTCATTTTATGGTGTTTTCTTCAGGATGATCTTTTTAACATTTATCAGAGATTCTATTTTAGGCAGTTCTTGCAAAAGCAGCCGGAACCACCAAAAAACCACCTCAAGGTCAAGGTGTGAAAGAAGTTGTAAGCAAAGTTGATGGTCAAGATAAGAATACGCGTGCACCTTCTGTACCTGAAGGAAATAAGAAAGCAGTATCAGATGTACGTCCAGTTAGCGAACAGGTACTGGATGATGCAACTGAAACCAAAATTTTTACTTCTTCTAGTTGTAAGAGTTGGCTATTGTCAGATGGAGTTTGTTTTATGAAGCACATAGGCAAGATAGTGCAGAATGTATTCTTGATATGTTACGAAATGCAGGATGAGTATTATTCTAGCAACTGTCTTCGACATTTATCTTTTATTTATGAATGGATGGATAATGAGCAGGTATCCATGAAAAATTCCTATGTATCTGGGGACACGGTGGCTAAAAACAAGAATTTGGAAAACAAAATCCGCCCACAAGTAAATGGCTTGGATAAAGCTGCAGTAAACAGTTCAGTCATGGTAAGTTCTCTATTTAATTTCAGGACATACGAGCTTGCCATTAACTGCTTAACGAATCCACAGTGGGCTTATTCTTTGTGATTTAGTTGTATGTGCTTGTGTGAGATATTTTCTACTAATGTCCTAGGCTCTGATTTCTTTGTTTTTCAACTTTTGGCTCATAACTTTATACTCTTGATGATATAGCAGAAAAATAAGAAAGCTAGCAAGGAATTGGATGTATCAGTGCATGAACTGGCCTCCCAAGCTGCATCTCGAGCAATGGCAGAAGCTGCTAAGAATATCATCACCCCAACAACAGCTTATCAGTTTGAGGTCTCCTGGAAAGGATTTTCTGGGGATCGTTCGCTACAATCCCGTCTTTTGAAGGTTTGTTGTTGGCTTAATTTGACTTACATTTACTGTTTTAATTGAACCTCTTTTGTTCCTCAGCCCTGCTAATCAGGTTCTACTTCTTTTTTCCCTAGGTGACGCCACCAGATGAGCTGCCGAAGATTTTCAAAAATGCTTTGACTGCTCCTTTACTGTTGGATATAATCAAGTGCCTAGCAACACTTTTTACGTAAGTAGAGCGATCATTGTTGCTTTTTGTGATATAAACTAGGATTGCTTGTTGGTTGACTCCCTTTTTCTTTTCTTTTTTCAGGGAGGAGACAGAGCTAGTTGTCAAGTATCTAGATAATTTGACCAAAGTACCAAGGTTTAGCATGATCATCCTGTGTCTTCCATCAGCAGACAAGACTGGTATGTAGCTTTATCTGATGAACTAATAATGCTTATATCCCTGCTATCAGAATTTCATTTTATTGAGCTATAAGAGTCCTTCGACTATTTGTATTGTGCATTTCATGATCATAAAGAAGAATTTGACGGTTTTGACCACTTTAATTGCACATTTGTGTGCACTACACATTGCATTTGTTAAAAGGAGAACATCTTAGGATGGCTTTTTGTGTATTATGAATTTTATTTAGTTCAACTGTTGAGACAAGCACATAGTCCTGCAACTTTGTTCACCCGATCCATCGTGGGTTTATAAGCTACGACAGTCGACAGACAGATATAAACATAACGGGGTCATTGGGCAACTTTGTGCTCTCTCCCAGTCTCCCTACCCCTGGTGCTGAGGCTGCTTGATTCATAATTGTTCTCTTTATTGGGTGGATGAAAGATATTTTTCTAGAGGGTCTAATTCGGTTCTTCCCTTTTCTCGACAGATCTTCAGATGTTTTGGAAAAACGTATTTCTTGGTGAGGCTACTCCAATGGAATTTGCTGAATCACTTAGCGAACTCCATCCCAGGTATTGCCCTCAGTGATGATCAACAACTGAAGATGCCTCATGTATAGTTGAGCTGTTAAAACAGTTTTTGGAGACCTGCCCCCAATATCTTTGTACATTATATTGTTAAAAGCCAAGTCAGGGGCCATCTTAGCAGCAGCTCCCTAGGATCAGTTTAGCACAAATTATCGTCAGTATTGTGTGCTCCCCCATCTTCTGTGATGAATTGTGCGATGGGGTCGTGGTGGGTGGGGGTGAGCGTAAACTTTACCCAACATCTTGTTAGTCTGAAACTGACGATTGATCTAATCACTTACTAGACTTGCTCATTGTCCTACTAAGCTGTTTGTGTTGCTGACCGTTGCGCTTTTGAGCAGCGAGATATACACCCCCCCTCCCCCTTCCCCCGAAAGCAGCCAACTTTCGTTTTAAGCATATGGTTTTTCGCCTATTTTTGAAGGGATGTCTTTTGGGCGGATTTTTGGCCTTCGTTTCCAGTGGCATGCTGTTCATGATTTTTTTCGAATGTTTGATTCTGCTATAACCCTATAACCTATAACTTCTACTTGAGTAACAAAGCTATACGAGAGCACAACCTGATGCTTAAGCAAGTCTTTTTCCCACCCTGGGCTGTGTTTCTATCGTTTTTTAGCAGTACTTGGCTTTTCGGCTGAAATGCAGAGATTTTGTCAATGTTTGCGTTATTTGAGCTTTGTATACTCTGAGAAACTATCGCATATCAAGGTGTTTGATTGTTTGAGACCACCGGGTTGTTACCCCATATCGCCATATCAATCGTTAACTCGTAATTTTCCGAGATTGAGCCATGACAACCACGATCTTCCGGTATTGCCGTAGTCACTATCGCGATCTCGAAACCGAGATCTAATATCAATGAGATGAGATGTCAATGTGGCAGATGTGATCTACTGTTCTTGCCGTACCGTTAGGGTCCTAGCACATTTGACATTGTGTAGCTAATAATTGTAGAGTGGGTGACTTTTGTTGGACCTACTCTTGACCATTTTACAGCCAACAGAAACTTGCTAGAGTACAGTGTTTTATTAATGCAACGGATTATTCATGAAAGTGATATACGACTTGCGGTGCATTAAGTTTCCCTCCCATTTCATTTGAGTTCCATTTACTCATGTTCGTGTGTTTGGAATGAGTGAGCACGGGTGTTGTTATGGTGGGCCGTCTATTTATACATGAAATTTGAATTCAAATGCGGATGTCCTGCGCAAGTGCGCTACTCATATCTGACGGTGAAACACGCTTCTTATTTTATCATCGTATAAAAGATTCATCATTGTGCGGATTTAAACATATAATTGATATCTATTGAAGGGAATGATTGTTCTAAATACTCGTTGACATGAAGCGTCTCTTATCGGCGCCTTATAGTCTTGTTGACTCGATACTATGGTCCATGGATATGGTGTTTGGATTGAAAAGTAGATGAGCACCATGGGAACATTGTACAAGTGAATTGGTATGAATGAGTATTGATGAAGCTACCATTCCATGTGAAGTGCATGTGAAAGTCAGATGGTAAAACGTGGTCCATCTCTTCGACGAACTTATTTTCACACCTATCTGTCTTCCATTGCGGATAGTGCTACTATAAATTCCATACCATGGAAAATTTATGGAGTTATCATGTTCGCAAGCCTCGTAACGTAAATCAAAATTAAGTCGTACTCGAGTGGAAAGTAGATCTCGACTTGCTTGAACGGGGGCCTATTAGTCGTTTACCCTTTGAGTACGTGGTTCCTCCGTGATAAGTCTGATAACCGATAAGAAACTAGCTTGTTAGCGTTTTGATGCAACTTTTTATGACAAATGGTTTATCAGAAGTATGTTTAACCCAACAAAATTGCGGAAGTATCCTCCCAAAATGCTCCAAATTGATAGAAACATGGACACGAGAATTACCAAATTTCTATACAAGCCACTCATTGTATCTCAAATACCTACTCCGTACACATGCAGAATAATAACAAAAATCCAAAAGTTACTAAACGTCGAGAAGAAAAAGAGTCAATACTCGATACATTTAAATCGACAGATCAACTTGCGCTCAACTCTACAACGTCTATTAATAGCAAAAGACTTTGACCTAATCTAGACTCCATTGACGAAGAAAAAAAGAAAAACACCTCTCACAAGAATTCTCAAGTCCGAACCTATCTTAACGCAAAAATCTCTCTCATATCTCATGCAATAAATCCACAAGAATAAATCAATAAATCAAATCACGAGAATTAATTAACACAAGAATCTTTCTTCTAAAAAAATTAACACAAGAATCTATCAATCTAGCATTGACGTAAAAATTAACTTCTTCAACACACTTCAAATCAAATCTAATAAAATCTGATCGTTGATGAAATATGGACCGTCTGATTTCACAATCCTAGATTCTAGCAGACACCCAAAAACAGTAGACTTTCTCTATCTGAGTAAACAAACAGTTGGAAAATCACGTGACAAGGAATCACACTTTCTCTCTCCTCTCTCTTTCTGTCTCAAACCACGCGCCCTTTCTCTCTCATCTTTCTTCTTCTTTCTTTCTTTTCTGTACAGAAAAAAGAGCTGTTGTTTTTTTTTGTTTGTTTTAACATTTCAAACTTTTGAGAAAATTTCCCCCAAAAAATATCTGGATAAAATAAAAATTTCCACACTACTGAGTTTTTCTTCACTCTTTTTAGATCTTTTCTTTTTCTGGGTATGTTGATTTCTCCCATTTTTTCTTCAAAGTTTGCATCTTTTTTTATAATTACATTGTGTTTAATGTTTATGATCATTTATTATTATGTGAATGTGGGTTAATTATTGTTAATTTAGAGGTAATTTATGTGTTTAGCTGGTTAAAAAATTCATCTTTTTGGTGTTTTTTAGGTTAATTTGTGGTTTGTGTGAATTTTTGTTATGGTGGTAACTTTTTTTTTTTCTGGGTTGTGTTTAATTTGTTGTGTTTTTTGGAAAGTTGGAAACCCTAATTTTGTTGTTGTAACAATGCCCTTTTTATCCTGTATTATTTATGATAGGGAGAAATGTGGGTTACTTTTTAGCTTGGAACTCGAAAGTTAGTAACTTTGAGCTTCTCATTGAAGTTTCAGTACTTTAGATTTTATTTCATTTGGTGGGTTTGCTGTATGGAGCTGCATTGTGTAATTATGTTGGTAATTGAGTTTTAATGTTTCATTAGGGTTGTGGTGTCGTACGTTCGATACCCCTTACCGAGCGTTTGAGGCATTGGGGTAATGTTGTCGTAGTGTGTTACATTTATCGACTTATATTTATGTGTTCTGGACCTAAAGTTTTCGTCTTTGGTAATAATTTGGTTGAATTTGTGGGAAGTGCAGAAAAATGGGGGTTATTTCCAGGAAAATATTTCCAGTATGTGAGAGCATGTGTATTTGTTGTCCTGCTCTGAGGTCGAGTTCCAAGCAACCTGTGAAGCGGTACAAGAAGTTGATTGCTGACATATTCCCCAAATCTCCTGTGAGTATATGCAGAAGCTTTGTTTTTGTGAATTGGTGGAGAGCTTGCAGTTTTGTAGTGTAATGCATTCTGTCTTTGTTAATTTGTTTGATGGTTTTAATTGTGATGTGGTTTTGTTTACGCAAATGTGTCTCTTCGGCTTTCTTCGATTATGTGTCTTGAACACTAATGTGGATTTGCGGGCACTTAACTTTAAGCTTGAACATGATTATTTCTCAAAACATAGCAGAGCTCGACACCTGGGTGTACATTGATGTCGGGTTCTTGTGGGTTGAAATTTGACCCCCTAATAAAGAAGGGAATTGTTGAAAATGGTCGAGAATGTTGAGAAGCTACTCATTTATTGAAATTCCTATTTGGTGGATTGCAGGCTGTGGCTTTTATACGAATTATCCTAACTCTTATATGAACAACCGTTTCCTTGTTTTCAACGTTGCACTGTTTCTTGATTTGGTATGTAATAGTGAAAGTATAATGAGTGTTATGATTTTCAAAATGGTTCTTAAAGGGAAACTAATCTCATGCACTAGAAATTAGTAAGGAAATCTGGCTTTAAGATTTTAGGGTCGTTGAGAAAGAGAAAAGGGAAGCCGAAAAGTTTTGTTTATTTCATCATTGCCTCATGTTACATAGGATCAGTGGAAAGAATGATACCTAAATCAGTTTTTTGCATGTATAGGATGAGCAGCCTAATGAGCGGAGAATTTTGAAATTGTGTGAGTATGCTGCAAAGAATCCTGTTCGCATCCCTAAGGTAATTATTCAAACCATAACATCTATGCAGTGCTCAATGCAATTTATCTTAGCCTCTTTGGTAACAAGAACTTCGATATCATTGCAGATCACAAAACAGCTGGAAGACAGATTTCACAAAGAACTGCGGCATGGACACTTCAAGATTATCATTATTGTTATGGAAGCTTACAACAAGCTGCTGTGTTTGTGTGGTAAACAGATGTAAGTTCTGTTTCTTTTCTTTCTTGCAATTTAACTTAGTTCAATCTGTAACTGAACATTCGATACAAAGTCCTCCAATGTACTCATTTACTCTTAATTGAATTTGGAGCTGGAGTTCAAGGAGATTTGTGAATGTATGATATCTGCTCTATGTACAAATGTTGTAATGTAATTTTGCATAGCAAAAGATCATTAATTAGAAATATTATTGAAGTAAAGTCTAGTTTTGTGCTGGGTGAACTGGGCTGAAGATCTTGGAATATTTAATCCAAAGAGGCAAAAACAAATAATCCGAGAAGCGGAACATAAGATCTGACTTTAGCTTGACCCAGCATTTTAACTTTACTTTGCTCTACTTCATCAGGGCTTACTTCGCGGCGAGTCTGTTGCCTCTTAGCGGTGAACTTCTGGAACACTCAGAGCAAGTTTCTGTGCAGATTGCTGGATGCCAATCTTTAACTCAGTTTATCTATTGTCAGGTATGTTACAAGCACAAGTTTCTTTCTGGGTGTAAGGTAATCTAACTTTTATTTTGGTCAGTAAAAATTAATGAATAGGGAGAAAAATATGTCGTGTAGCTAATGCTATAACTTCGAGACAATTAATATTAAGGGATAACTGACCGAATGAACCAAAGCCTACTTGAATGGCTTATTACTATGAGTATTTAGGTACCAATTCCTTTAAATTTTCCAGATGAGTTTTTTCTGGTGTTCATCTTTCTGCCGACCCAAATTTCTTACTTGCAAATTATTATCATATATCATTTGTGGCAATGTTAATCTCTACCATTGTGTTATCTCATTTTCATATGATACATGCACAGACTGATGGAGCTTATGCCCATAACATTGGAAGCTTTGTCAGAAAAATGCGTATGCTAGCACGTGTGACTGGTGAAGAAAATGAAAAATGCTCCTTGAAAGCGTCATGCTTACAATGCCTTTCAGCTATGGTAATTTTTCTGCATGGCATTTACTAAGATCATGATTTATGAACCACAGAATGTCTCTCTATTCTCTCCCCTGTATTTAGCTCTTACTCTCTTGTGCAGGTGTGGTACATGGCTGAGTTTTCCCACATTTTCAATGATATAAATGAGGTCAGTTTGCTTCAAACTTCATTGGAAAAGTTGTATATGCCTGTTTTCTCCTTCATGTCGGGGTGAAGAGTGACTTGGAACTTTTCAATAGGCTATGTGAAACTATTGCATGTATTCCTATGTTTTACCATTTCACTGTACTTGCTGTGAAAGAATCATCTTAATTACAAGCTAAGTTTATGGTTGAGGCCTGAAGACCTAATGGTTTTTATCTTATGTATGTGCCCTTTGGGCTTGATATGATGGTGTCTAAGTCCCCACCTATTCCTTGTGGTAAGAGCTCACTTGAAAGAGGAAGGGGGATCCGAAGACTTGAACATGAGTCTGTGAAGCTCATTGAACTTTGATACCATGCGAAAGAACCAGCTCAATGAAAGGCCTAAATTAGTGGTTGAGACTGTGCTATCTGATTTTTGTGGTTTATTATAGTCTTGACCTTTAGATGTCGTAGCCTGGGCCTCGGCCTGGCATGCAAGTCTTCATAGTAGTTGTTCTTATCAATCACAGATTTCAGCTTTCTCGTAAACAGTTTGTTATAAAGATTCATTTAGAAATTTGTAGGCAGCTTATTACTTTACCCTGGTTTGGATCTTTGTGGTGTTGGTTTCTTTAGTACCTGAACATCAGAAAATGACTACTATTCTGTATTGAACAACTGCAGATCGTGCAAGCCACATTAGATAATTATGAGGGAGATGTGTACAACGAGGATAGGGTGGAACAGCGTCATCACTGGGTGGATGAGGTTGTCCGATGTGAAGGAGGAGCTACTGCTGGCACTGGTATTGCAAGTGCTAGCTCAGGCGGTGTCAGACCTCCTCCGGAAAGGAAAAACATTTCTTCATTAACACGGTGAGATGCGTATGATAACCATTTAATTGTGTGCTGAAGATTGTATGTCTTAATCTATTCACTAGCACAATGGATCGTTGACTGTGTTCTCTCGATTTGAATGTTTCCTTAGAGATGAGATTGGGAATCCAAGAGTATGGGCTCAGATTTGTTTACAAAGAATGTCTGAACTTGCAAAAGAGAGGTCCACAGCGCGTCATGTTCTGGAACCTATGTTTGTATATTTTGACCTAGGTCGACACTGGTCTCATCAGCAGGGTTTGGCTGTGATTGTGCTTTCTGATTTGTGCTATTTCATGGAAGTTCCAGGTAAATGTTCTTTGTGAATTGTATTTGCTGATGCTATTTTCTTCTTGTCTAGCTTCTGACTTTTGAGTCTCAAGTTGTGTTGCAATTTGAAACTTGCATTCAAAATGCTAGTGCCAATTGTCACATGACTCCTCAAAACTCATCACAACCTATAGCTTATCCAACCTAATCATGTTCATCCTGACCAGACCCCACCTTTGAATCTGTTTGGACTACTTTCGTACTGTTTCAGTTGTTCATATATTCTGTGTTCAGCGTTAAGATGATGTCAACATCGTGCTTCACTGCTGAAATACTATTTTTTTTCCTTTTATCAGAAAAGCAACTAGTGGTTTTGAATGGTGTAATACGTCATTTGGACCACAAAAATGTAGCACATGATCCTGCAGTTAAGTCTTGCGTTGTACAAGTGGCCGGAACTTTGGCGCGGTTGATAAGGTCAGGAGTGACTCTTTCCGATGTTGGATGTGCTGTTGATTTGTTGAGGCACCTCAGGAAAAGTCTTCAGGCGACTGCTGGCCCCATTGGGGAAGAAGACATCAACTTGAATATCCATCTCCAAAATTCAATAGAATCTTGCTTGCTTGAAATCGCGAAAGGGGTAAAGGCAGTGTTAATGGCATATGGAATCATCCCCCCTCCCATTAAAATGCTTCCTATTTAATAAGTGCTTCTGTCTTTTTCCACTGATCCCTGATATTCTCTCCCCTCTTCCACCAGGTTAATGAGGCAAGTCTGTTATTTGATTTGATGGTAATCGCACTGGAAAAGATGCCCCCTGTGGGACTTGTTGCACGGGCGACATTGAGCTCAGTATTAATTATTGCCCATGTAACAGTGGCCGTCTATTCCCTTTTGCAGCAGGTAATACTTTAGTACTACTCCATATATGTTTACAATGATCTTTTTGGTTCTTAAAATAATCTTCTGAACTCAAACACGGGAAAAGCCTCTTCTTTTTGGTGCATAGAGCAGCTAATGCTTCAGGTTCGAACTATTCAGAACCTTAATGTGAGAGTATCTACTTAGAATCCTGATTGATATTTACAGGTTTTCCCAGAAGCCCTGCTCCTCCAACTATTGAAGGCTATGCTTCACCCAGATACTGAAGCACGTGTTATGGCTCATCAAATATCTGGTATCTTATTATTTCCAAGTTCCTGGAGATCTTTTGAAACAAGGAGATGGCAGTCGACCAGTAAATCGACATCTGCTTCAGTTGAGGCTTTACTTGAGAAGTTGCAGAAAGATAAAGTTTTGAAAGGCAAAGTGAAACATGAGGATAGCAGCTTAGATGATGTCAAAACAAAAGATTCTTCAGAGGATGCGTTTAGACAGGGCTGGGCCCGTAGAAATTCCCCTAACTTCTACAAGCTAACCTCTATCATTGACAGGAATGGTGGAACAAACAACTTTTCTGAGGTAGAATATGGCTGTTGTCTTAAGTTTGCATGGTGTGTTCTATGTTTCGTTCCTAACACATTTTTGAATGGACGCAGGAAACCTGTGCAATGAAGTTGTGTGAAGACCAGATATTACAATTGCTTTCTGGCTTTTGGATACAGTCCAATCTTTCAGACAACTCACCATCTAATTTTGAAGCAATAGCTCATTCTTACTGCTTGACACTCCTTTCATCTCACATCAAGGTGATTCCTGTCTCACGTCGGTTATTGTTTTACAAACACGAAATGTCCTCTTATCCAGTTTTTGTTGATGTGCTATTGCTTATGGTGTGTTGTGTGTTCAACTAAATAAATCACGTGATTCATAATAGCTTATGGGTAATTAAATCATGATAGCAGTACTAATTGTGGACTGTAGTTTAGTCCTCTGTTACCCGGATTCTTCATATTACCTCACGTACCCGTGTCGGACACTCGACACTCAGACATGGGTATGACACTTGGATCCTTCATTTTAGGCCAAAAATAAGAGGTTTTTCAGAAAATAGCCGAGTCCGACACTTGGACCCTTACCCGTGTCGGATATTTGGATCCGAGTCAGGGTAACATGTGTGGAAGGTCTTCCTTTTCTTTTTCAGTGTGCTTTTGTTTCCTAGCCTCTAATTCAAAAGCTCCTTCTGTGCGGAGCGTAATTCAGGATAACTTAATGTTAATTGTCTACTTGGCAGATTCTAAACTTAAAGCATTTTCTTGTTCTTTGCTTGACTATATGAGTCATTGATGTGAGGACAAATCTTTTTTCTGCAGTTAGAGAAAACTTAACCAATTTTTATTGCTGCAGACTACAAATTACAGCCTTGTGGTGCGCTTTTTCCAGCTTCCCCTGTCTCTGAGAAATGTTGCACTTTACTCTAGTTTCGGTATGGAAGTAGTTGGACTTTGGACATTCTTTCCTTATATCTCTGAAAGCCATGTTTAACAAATATTATTGTGCTTTAGGAATGTTACTGCCAGCTTGCAGGAGATTACTTTTTATTACATCATCCGCGATGCTTATGTTTGCTGCCAGAATGTATCACATACCTGAGCTGAATGAATTTCTGAAGTCTCAAGTCCCGTATGATGTAAGTTACCATTCAGATTCTAGTCCATCGATTGTCACCTTAGGGAAGTTTTGGACGTTTTAAGTTTTCTGGCTTGATTAGCGTAGAATTTTCTGGTTTGATTGAGCTGTTTTGGCCTATCAATTCGCTTCGCATTCACTTAAAGAGAGTAGTATAAGATGAGCTGGGTGACCCTTTTTTTAGATCCTTGAAATCTTCGAGTTGCTGCACCTTGCATTACCCTTTTTGACTGAGTGCCGTTTCCTATTTTTTGGTCATCCACTCACTCACTCAGCATGCTGGATGTACTTGACGATCATGTGTTGTTGGATAATTATATTTGGTTTGAGCCCTGAAAAGCAATCTAAGCACCTTACATTATCTTTCTCACTGAGTGATCTTTCCTTTTTCTAGTCATCCACTCCGTGTTTTCTGAAAGTCAAAATTTCACTGCTCTAATGAAATGGCAATCGCGCAGGCTGATCCTTACTTGGCCATCAATGAGGACCTCCAAGTGTACATCAAGCCTCAAGCAGACCTGAGGCAGTATGGTTCGGCTCTAGACAACCAAACATCGACTTCGTTCTTCTCTGAGTTACAGGACAAGAGTATTGAATCAGAGAAGACTCTGCTAAATATCTTAGGTCGGAATCTTTGTTGTATTGTTAAGGTACGTTTAGCCCTTCAAACTAGATCACTGCCCTGTGTTTTATGCTTTGTTAGATCAAACGTAATTTTCTTATTATATTGTTGTAGATAGAGGAAGAAGAACTACTTAATCAGCTGTGTGTTACATTCTCTCCTGATGAGGCATTCATGTTTGCCCCAAGAGAATTGAGAGAATTGGATCAGATCTCACTCCTTGGCCACTTAAAGGAATCCCCTTCACTTGACGGAGTAAGATTCAACCTGTATTGTTGTTAATAGGATCTGGTCTTCACATTTTGATTATTTACTATAAACGTACTTGGCAATTGCGTTTGACTGATGAAAATATGAAATAATGTGGCAGAACTTATCTGTAAGCTCAGTTCCTGAGGATGATGTGACAAGTTTGTTCTCTGCTGTGAATATATCCGGCCAAGAAAGACCGCATTCTCCTTCTCACATTATGAGCATAACCCAGCTTTTAGAATCAGTGAGTCTCATTCTCCCTTGTTCTAAGTTTCAGTATTTCTAATTTTCTATAGGAATTCATGCATGCATATGTAAACTCCGGCCACTGAGGTCATTGTTGCACAAGGCCCTCCCAGAACAGTTTCCTCGGCTCATTTCATTGTCTCTCACAAATAAATCTGAACTGAGCTTTTGTCTGCATATTCTTTGAGTGAGGATTGAACTGCCTGAACCTGAAATTTCCCTTATAGTTGAAGTAATTGTTTGATACTTCTGCATTCGTGCATAAAAATTTCATCTTAAGAGAAATATGTGGTGAGATTTCATCATGGCGTTGTGTCCTCAGGCACTTGAAGTAGCTGGTCAAGTAGTCGGGACATCCGTGTCTACTGCACCCCTTCCCTACAGCACCATGGCTGGCAACTGTGAAGCTTTGGAGACAGGCACCAGGAAGAAGCTTTCGAATTGGTTGTCTCAAGAAAACTGCCCTACTGGAAACGCATTTGAGTTGCCTGCAGTTGGACAAACATCCGTTGACAAGGTACTAGATTTCAAGTCCTTTGAATATGTCTCTTCTCACTAGTTAAAATCCATGATCGAGCCTAAAGACTTCATAGAAGCCAAATATCAAGTGGCTTTTAAATGTTGATCTCCGACTTTGGTGTGAAGTTTCAATTTTTTTACGTCTTCTGTAGGTATCATTTCAAGTGGAGTCCATAAATGGCGATATGGAATCCCAGGACCATCCTTCTACTCTGAGATTGCCTCCTGCCAGCCCGTTTGACCACTTCCTTCGTGCAGTATCTGGTCCTCAGCCTGTGCTGCCTGGTCGCTCTACCTGAACGAGTTAAGATCATGACTTCAGTCCGTACACTGTACTAAATGTTGTAACTGTTAGTGTGTAGTTGATGACTACTAATTAGGTGTAGTGTAGGTTAATCTTGCACAGCTCTTTAGCTTCAGAAGTCCGAACCTACTAGCATACACTGTCGCAGGTTCTCTTATCCCTGCCTTGCTATCTAATCTATGAATTTATCTTGTCGCCTCATAATTCTCGCTTCTCCCCTTCTTCGCGTCTCCCTTTACCACTGATTGTATTCATGTTAGCCAATTCTAAATCATTTCGGTGCTAAAACTTTGATGCTGTGTTTTTGTGATCTCGTTGCAATCAATTGATACCTTTTGGCTTCCTGCAAAACGGTTGTTCAGAATTCCAAGTTCAATGCCAAGAATCCTATTGTCTTCTAGTCCACATAACTTCTCAAGATTGTTCCATTCATCTACCTTGATAAAATGACAAACAAGAAATATTACTATCAACTTAACTTGTACAAGTAATCGATCGTGGCCTAAAGTCACTAATAGTTCCAAATGGTTCTGATTAATCAATATAGATTGAAATAGACAATTTAGCAAGGTAGCCTAAGTTCAATTGCACTTGAAAAAAAAAAAAAAATTCAAAACTAACCCATAGACAAGTCAACATCGATCAAACTCTTTTTGATAATTCTATCGTAATTCTATCAATCTACAGTTGAGATAAGGTTAATTCAAATCATTGGTCGAATATGCCGTAACTCTGAGAATGATTTG
The DNA here is from genome assembly GCA_038382645.1 of Spergularia azorica. Taxonomy (NCBI): domain Eukaryota; kingdom Viridiplantae; phylum Streptophyta; class Magnoliopsida; order Caryophyllales; family Caryophyllaceae; genus Spergularia; species Spergularia azorica. Next base: position 14,425 of record JBBYHQ010294334.1, read on the forward strand.
AATTAACCTTATCTCAACTGTAGATTGATTACCCAAAAATATTCGACCAATGCTCCACGAAGTCACCAAACAATTACACCACTACTTCATACTCCTTATACAAATTCATTTGAAGTTTACTCGACTACTAGTCAAAATAAAACGTGTAGTATTTCGAGAATATATACATCAATACTAGTATTAACCAACCAATTCAACCCTTTGAAACAAACGTGATCGAAAACCGAACCGAACACGCCTAGAGTCCTACACTTAAGTAGCACAGAAACAGACACGGACACGAAATGGACACGGGAAACGGCAGTTCGAAAATTGTAGGATACGGACACGTATAATTTAAATTATATAAAATACATATTTTATGTTTGAAAAAGTATATTACTTATTGAAATATTAGTTTAATATTATATTAATAATGATTATAATATAATACTTAGATTAAGAATTATATATATTACGATATTCAAAGAAACATCGATAGCATAATTCATTTTTGATGATAAATACTCTTCAACTCACACCTTTATTATCCATTCTTCTATTAATTTTAGATTCTTGAAGTGTCTAGAAGAGTTTTGGAGGTGTCCTAGAGTTTCCCAATAAGCAAAATATCAATATAATGATGGACACCGATTCAAGAGTTTCGGACACCTATTGTGAGGTGTCGTGTCGGTGTCCGTGTCGGACACGGTGTCGGACACGGACACACTAGATCATGGAAGTGTCCGTGCTACCTAGTCCTACACTCACCAAGTGCAAGGGTAAGTACTCGTAAGACACTCACACCAACGACCCAACCCGTGAAAAGAAGGCTAAAACCTTAGCTTCACCATCACTCTCATTTCTATATCCTCTCTATTCTGAGCTGAACACATATCTGCAGAAGGAAGAACAAAGAAAAAAAAAAAAAGCTCATCAGAAAAAATGGCTAACTCATGTGTGGCTAGTTTACAATCTTCTTCAACACTCAACACCACCACCTCCATTGTTGACCACCACAAGTTCTCTCTACGCTCTTCCGACTCCCATTTTCTCTCTCTCCCCTTCAAACCTCTCCCTCCTAGGTATTTTCCACTCTCTCTCTTAATTCTTTTTTACTTCCAATTTTTACTGCTTAATTACTTTTTTACGATTGTTTGTGGAATCGATTTGTTAGGGTTTTGAGAGCGAACAGCGTCACCGAGAAGTTTCGCCGGAGTTCGAAAGTGAAGGCGGTTTACTCCGATGGATTTGGTACTCCTCGCCGAAATGACCGCACCGGACTTTGGTCAATTAGGTAGGGTTTTGATTTACTGTATAATTATTATTATTATGCTCAATTTTGCAATTTAATAGTTTCAAATTTTCAATTTAATTGTTTCAATTTTGGTTGCGGAAATTATTATGATATGATTTTGGTTAGTTTAGCTGTAATTTGATGTTGAATTGGATTGTATAGAGAGGATTTGGATGTTCCGTCGTCGCCGTATCTTCCGGCGTACGCTCAAGGGCAAGGGCCGCCTCCAATGGTAGCGGAGAGGTTTCAAAGTGTCATTACTCAGTTGTTTCAATATGTAAGCTTCGGATTTCGCGGTTTTTGGTTAGTGTAGCCGGAGTGTTGTGTTCTTCTGTAGCTAATAGATGGAGTGGTTTATGTTGATTGTAGAGAATTATTCGGTGTGGTGGAGCGGTTGATGATGATATGGCGAATATAATTGTGGCACAGCTTCTTTACCTTGATGCTGTTGATCCTACCAAGGTTTGTTTGATGATTTTGGCGTTTTTGTATGTTCGAACAAAGTTTATGCCTTCATGAATGTGCTAACGTAGTCAGTCATTTGATGCTCGAAGAGTAGTGCCTGCCTGACTTATCGTGTTTAAGGTCAATTGCTCATGGAAGAGTATGATTCTGTTGGCAGTATTCCGGTGCTACACTGTCCATCTATTCACAGATGAAGTCCTTTTACTTCATCGGCAGAAGTATGCTATTTAAGTTTGGCTCTATCAATGATTCTAGAACTCTAGAAGTAAATTGGAATCACTTACGGAGATTTTGGAGCCTTGGAGATTATGATGAATTAAGTCTCTTTTCAATTGCTAGCTTAGGATGAGCCTATTAAAACTTCTTTATTTGTGTCTTACATTGAACTTGAGACATCTAGGTAGTAGCTAAGCTCTATGTTGAATACAGCGAGGCATGATATGACTTTCAACAACCATTGTTTCCTACTCTGAATTAGATACCTAAGGTAAGCTGCTGCATATAGCAAGGCATACTGACATGACTTTCAAACCGTTTTACACTTGAGCCTTCTTAACTCGTAAGAATGATGGAACCTTCTGAATTTATAGACTGTCTATGTTCTGGACCATCTACCGAGAAACATGGGGTCATTTTACGGCACCTAATAACATTACTCTAGTACAGCTTTTCTTTTCCTCTCAATCCAAGTTTATTTTCAATTAGTACTCCAGTTGCAAGCTAGTATTCTCAACCTACCCTCAAATGATGGAGCAAATCAATGATCTAGTTCATAAGGGTATTTTGGATTGACGCTATAATAATGTCCCCTTCATAGTTATGCAAATGTTCTAAACGACAAATAGAGTTGGAGAGATTCCGTACTTTTTCGCTAGTTTGCTGTCATTGTTCACTTACAGTTAAATATCTAAGAGAGAAAAAATGTCTGCTTATTAATATTGTCAAGTGTGTCATTGGTGTGAGCAGGATATCGTCATGTATGTGAATTCCCCTGGAGGATCTGTTACAGCTGGTAATTCTTTGTTTCTTCTTTTTTGTTGATTGAAATGACGTTAATGCTCCTTCCTCCCTACCGTTTAGCATATCAGTTGACAGTTACTTGGCTTTCTAGGTATGGCAATATTTGACACAATGAGACACATTCGACCGGACGTGTCCACCGTATGTGTTGGTCTTGCAGCGAGGTGACTTTCATATCCTGTTGTAATGCTTTGTTGTCGGATTTGTGGTGATCAGTTTTTTTTTTTTCTCCTGCTGATGTCTAGTATTTCAGAGTGGTGGTGATTTCTTCTATGTTACTAGGCCATTGACTCAAATCATTATTTTGGAAGTCCCAGTTATGTTAATGCTATGTAGTACTCTTCTGGCTAAACTTGATTTTCTTCCCTTTTCGTTGGTGACTTTTTGTAAATGATGGTTGTTTGTTCGTGGTGGAGCATGATATGTAGATGCTTAATGATCAGTTTATTAGGCTCTTAATAATATCATGTACAACAACAATCGCCAGTAATTTCTTTCCAAGAGTAGGGTTGATTAGATGTTCATAGACATTTAACTTTACCTTAAATTACTAGTAGGAAGGTTGTTTCCAGATCTTCATTCATTTGCCATAAATCAAGTATGCTGGATAATGTTCAGGAGCACATTTTCTGCTAGATAATTCTGCCACCCATACCACTATCAAATGGCCCATTAATTGTTTTGTTAGGTTTGATCATATGCTCCTAGGACTAATTGCTGAGATGGATTTTATGCCTGCAATCAGTTTGAAGAATCGACATACTCATTGTTGGTAATTAAGTGGCAATTATGGCACATGTATTCTGGCAATGCTATCCTGTGGTTAGCTAATCCGCTCTCGCCCAATTTATCACTAAACTTTCTTTGGGATGTTGAGTTATTTGGAAATTCAAAAGAAACACGTTGCAGTTCATGATTTTAAGGTGGACACTTGTTCGTCAAACTTGTTTACCCTATTGCTAGATGGTGATCTCAATCATCTGAAGTTGTCTTGACGTTCTTGTCACCTGTTTTATTATCGGATACATGCACAGTATGGTGGCATATGTTCTAAATGATGTATCCCCAAATCTGTGCAGTATGGGTGCTTTCCTTCTTAGTGCCGGCACCAAAGGCAAAAGGTATAGCTTACCTAATTCCAGGATTATGATCCATCAGCCTCTTGGTGGTGCACAGGGTGGTCAAACTGACATAGATATCCAGGTAATTTACTCATCCTCTTGTACCTATTCATAAAATGCAGCTCCTGTAATGCATATGGTTTCTGTCTTCATGTTGTGGAATGAAGAAATAGCCTTGGGATGTTGTGTTTGTCAAAAGTTGATTGCTTGTGTTGGTTGTTTTGGCAGGCAAATGAGATGCTTCACCACAAGGCCAATCTCAATGGATACCTAGCATACCACACAGGTCAAAGCTTGGCAAGGATCAACTCGGATACTGACCGTGATTTCTTCATGAGTGCTAAAGAAGCCAAAGATTACGGGCTAATTGACGGTGTCATCATGAATCCTTTGAAAGCTCTGCAACCACTAGCTGCTGCAACTGCTGATCAGACATCGTCATGATAACTGGGTTCAGCTTTGGTCATGTTAGTGTTAGGGCAATACTGCTGTGGAATTATTTACGACTGCAAAGCATGGCCCTTGTACCTGAGCTTGGAAGTTGTGATTGGGGATGTAATGGCTCCTAGGGTAAACTTTTATGTTCTAATTGAGATCTGTAATCCAGACTCGCGAGATTTAATCGTGCGAACTGTGGAAGTATGAATGAAATGATATGTCATTCTTGTATTTTGATCGACATCATCATATGTTGTAAACTGTAATACAGATTTTCTTTCGCTGCAATCTGTTCATGCAGCTGACCAAGATTTTCCTCCATAAAATGTACCTTTGGAGAATTAAAGCATGGCTGGCTAATGATATATTAAGAACACAAAATGTTGTCCCTTGAAACACGTTAAAAGTGACTCGTGATTTTTATGGTTACAACGTGCATGCTTTACAACCCCCAAGATTTGAACCACATCGAACATGGTATCTCAAATACTCAACAACTTGCACACGTTTCTTTTAGGTTTTTTACATTTCGTTTAAATCCCACGTACACAAATGAAACGTAAATAACCCAAAAAAACGGAGGGAGCACATAAAGTGACAGTTTTATCCGAACTTGTGATATATTACATCATCTACAATTCTACATGATGCATTTGACATTCACTTCTGTCGAAAAGAAAAACAAGAGACATAAACAAGACGCGATTACATAAGTTACTATCAAACCGTCTTACACGAAAACTCACAATCCTTAAAATATGGTGAGGCTCAAAGAAAGCCCAGCCCAAACATCAAACAGACCCACACTTGTTAACTTGGCGACCAGTAGTCCAGTAGTCCAGTACTACTACACCATAGTGAGATCCCTCTCATTTCTCTCTCCCTCACAACAAACAGAAGAACAATCTCATTTGTTACTCTTGTTCGCCTACCATCAGCTTCCTCTTCACGTTTCCGGTTTCCCAGGTACTTTCTCTCTCCCCGTCTCTCCGTTCATTTCATTCTTCTCATCTCATGTCATATATGATAGATCTGCATCGTATTTCGCCCGATTTTTAATCATGTTTAATTGATTTGGTTTTCGCTATGTTACAATCGTTTACAATAGTATCTCTTTTTTTTTTGTTATTTATTGATTTGGGTATTTTTTTTTTCTGATTGTTGTTGAAACATGTTCAAACAATATGTTTATTTGTTTTTTGTTGCGTTGAAATTGTGCTGTATAAGTTTTCCCCAATTCAAACTTTTTGGGGGTTTTCTGGGTACTCTTGTGAGTCACAATTTACAAACCCAATTTTGTCGATTTTCGCAAGCGATATCGTGGTAGGAAATCTTTGCCCTCCTTTGATTAGTGTTTTATTGAAGATTTACTAGTTTTGGGGTGTGATTTTTCACATGGTGAGATGATTAAAATTTGGGGTCATGTTTTTGATTTTGTCTCCAAGTTTTGGGGGATACATAGTTTGTTGTTTCGGATTTGGTTGATCGAATAATAATCTTTTAGTAAGTGGAAAACCATATAGGAACAGAAAACATGAATATCTGTTGTAGCACTTGATGTCACGTATTATGATTGAGAGTCGGTGGAAGTGAATTGTTTGGAAAAGATTAGATTAGGTGTTCGGCCTGTCACAGCTTTATGGCCTACACAAGACGGTTACAAATGGCGATTCATGTTAGTCGACCCCAAATCATTTTGGGTATAAGGCTTCGTTGTTGTTGTTTATTCGTCCTGTCATAGCTATCTTGTTAGCTAAAACTGATCTAAAAGTTAAGTTGAATTACGCCACAGTGACATTCTAGTAAACAACTACATCATTACTTTAGCGCCTCAAAGGTTCTGGCATTAAGGCGGGGTAAAAGAAGAGGGGGTTGATGTACGCAAACCTTACCCTTACTTTGAAACATAGAGAGACTCCTTATGGATGACCCATAATGAAAATTGTGTCGAGAATTGCACCTAGTAACTGCTACTTTTCAATATAAGAAGCACAAGATAGTTTTTTGAGCCATTTTGCTATATTCCATTATAACCAAAAGCCAAAGAATAGTTGGTAACTAGTTTGTTTTTTCTTTATTTGTTTGTGCTTTAATAAGTGAGTGAGTAGTTTATGATAATTGTTGCCATTGTCGTACCATAGTGCATCTCTTGTGATTGCCGTAAAATTACGAATTGATAAAACATTGTTCCATTTACCCATAGAAAGTGTAAACTCACTAGAATAGACAAGACCGCGGTGATAACTTCATCCTAACGTGGCTTTACCAAGAAACACGTTTACAAGCGTACCTGGAGTCTCTTTTACACCATCTGCCATTAAGCATTTTTCTGCAAAATCTCTTCATTTTGGTCCACATTTCCTGGCGAATCACAACTTTGGTATGATGCTAGACTATGTATCAGTTATGCGCTTAAACTTTGAGATTCTATGATGTTTGTTTGTGCTCCATGTCACAATCGACAATCTAGGCTCAATTTTGTTTTGCGATGGATTTTGTGTTGTGTTTATCTAACGCAAGTGTCCGTTGGCTTTTTTTTTGTATAGAATAATGTAAATTCTCATGTCTTGGGTGTGAGAGGATATTTACTAATGGGAGCTCAATCCGCAATAGGGGAGGATTATCATTCTTGTAGCCATCCTCTCACCTACTTTCTTGATCCCTAAAAAATATGAGCAGGTTTTAAACTTTAACTTGATGAGGTGATTACCTAATTGGTAACCACCAAGTGGTTTCTTATAATGTCCTTTAATGCCTAGCCGTTTAGGATGACATGTGTGGTGAATTTCGTACTATACATTGCCCATCGGTTCAAAATATTCGATACTCCCTCCGTCCCAGCTCAAACACCCCATGGGGTATTTGTAGTGGAATAAGAAAAATTGATATAGTAAGTTGAGTGGGGTAATATTAGGAAAAAGAAGGAGAGAGAATGTGAGGATTAATAAAAGTATGAGAGATAATGTGAGAGAGGATGTAATAATTTAATTAAAGTAGGAGAGAGAAATATGTCTCAAAATAGATGGGGTGTTTGAGGTGGGACGTCCCGAAATGGAATATGGGGTGTTTGAACTGGGACGGAGGGAGTATGTGCTATTGGCCAGTCAATTCTCTAGGAAAAGGTCTCTAGGCAATATAGCGCCTATTGGATGGATTTTCCCATTCGGTGAAATATTGGCCAGGCAACTTTTAATCTTTTCTCTTATATTAATTACTCATTTTGTGGCTATGATTCTGATATAAAGATGAATAGCTCCTGCTGACCAAATATGTCTTCAATTGTTCATACCCATTTTGGAGAGCGGGTTGACTGTCCTTTTGTACCATTTTGATTGGAAATGTAATGTATGGCAGACACACAAATCTTTTTTTGTTTTACTTGGAAGTACTTTCCACGCCTGAAAGGATGTGTGACAAGAGCTGAAGCCTTAGCTTTTATGCTGGACAATTTTGTCCAAATTAGTGCCTTTGGCAAATAGTTTCGAGTGGGTTCACTAGCGTAGCTGCCCTGGCATATAGAGCAGCAGGCAGATGTACTTGGCGCTGGTCTCGTTGTTTAGTGTATTTGGAATTGTGTTGTGGAAACATGTATTTTTGTTCGCTGTTGGGTTGCTCTTGTGGTAGTTTATCGAAGGAGTCTGGTTGATAGAGTGCTTTTGTTGGTGAGACATTTGCACTTAAATTTCTCATTTTCCTACTTAAATTTGTAGATCTGTTGTCCTTTCAGGTGAGAAATATGGCTGGCTCGAAGGTTGCTCATGCTGTCCTGACAGGTCCCAGTGTGGTGAAAGAGATCGTTATTGCGACTGCTCTAGGTTTGGCAGCTGGTACTTTGTGGAAGATGCACCACTGGAATGAGCAGAGGAAGGTGAGAGCATTTTACGACATGCTCGACAGAGATCAGATCAGCGTGGTTGTTGACGAGTAGATTATCTTAAATCCGTTTTGTTCAACTTGAGTATTTTCGGAACCACTCTATTATGGTCATTTTCTGCTGCTCATTGTAGAGGGATGCAGTGCATAACCCATATATAATAATTTTTTCCGGTTGTAATGATGTGTTTATTCACATTAGTTTGCGTTATCTCCATGAATTAATGTGCAGAACCTAATGGTTGTATTTCGGCTGCTGCATCATGAATGTTGATGAGTCATGAATGGCTATTGCTCGCTTTTTCCCAATTCTTTATCGAGCAACCGCTAATATTTATCGAGTACTCGTTAGTTTAGCTAATTGACATAAAAAATCAGCCAATGATAATGAACATAAACTCTCTTCAACTCGGGTGATTTCAATAACACATGTTGTAATTCATCAAAATCTTACTAATTGTTTGCTAGGTATATCCAGATGTAAACATCGCATTTTCGTCCTCGCAAATGCTACTCGTCCCCAAAGTACAAAAATGACAAAATTGGGTGACGAGCCGATGAGTAACATTTTGTGAGTGATTTTACCGTAGCGGCAAATTCACGTGACGGCTTTCAAGTTATGTCAAAAAACGCGAGGTACATTTGTGCCGTCTAGTCAGCAACCTTAATCACGCTTTCCTTTTTGTGTAATCCCCAAATTACCCCTGGCTCATAATTTCAGTACTACTATAGAAACTCTCTCTAGAGTCGCCGGTCACTCAAAATCCCCAAAACCCCCGTTCTCTCTCCTCCGCCGCCCTTCGTACCCGCCACCTTCATTTTCCCCCTTTTTCGAAGATCCGCCACCTTCACCAAAGGTTAGGGTTTCCACTCAATTCAAATTCTGCTGTTTATCGTCTAACTAATCAATTTGTTTATACTCCAATTGAAATTGTAATTTTCTTAATTTGAGCATTTTTTGTTGAATATAGAGTAATTGAGATTAAAATTAGAGGTTAAACAAGTTTAATTACGCGATTTGCACGAATTTCTGATTCAAATAGTGTTGAAATTCGAGGTTTATGCTTAAAATAATTGCACAATTAGTGAGCAAAGTGATGAATGTTTGTGGGAGTTATTAACTTGGGTTAAAGCTTGAGTCTTGGCTGAGTGTAAGACTGTGATCGAGTGTCGTGTTTAAGAAGCTGAAATCGGGTTTCGGAGAAAGGATTATGTAGGGAAGTTTGATTTTTGAGTGTTTTCTTCAACAATTAGGGGATTAATTTGGTTGTAATAATTAGCTAGCATTGATTGATATTTTTTACGGGGCGAAAGTAGTAGTCTTTGAGGAACAAAATGAACTATCCTGATGTCTTCCGGTGAAACTCGGTTTGCGACATTTGGCTGTGGACTGGTTTATGATTGCACACTGCGTGCTTGATCATTCATTCACTCAACGACTATGGAATTATGTGGTTGCGAACCATTTATGTTCCTTTATATTATATAGGGGCCGATTAGTAGTCTTTGAGGTTCACAATCCAGTTTCTTTAACGCGCAATGGTGAAACTCAATGTGGCTGCCCATTGGTTTAGAATTGATCATTGGCGTGCGTTTTTCATTCACTCAGCTGGCATTGATAAGCTAATGTGTGGTCTAATGCTGAGGTCTTATCTAGTGCTTGAAAATTGTGTTAGTTATAGCAGAGAAGTTATGATGCTGGCATGCTGCCAAGTTCGGCCACTGTTTCAAAGCTTTGGTTTGTCGTTGCTGTTTTTGAATCTGTGATATGTCTTTAGAATTAGTTAGGTCATGCCAGCTGATGCTTTACAGATTTACTCCTGAAAATTGAAATATGTTTGCTTCCTTATCCCGCGTTGAGGTTCTCGTGTTTTACGATGATTATTATACATTCTATGTTGGTGATGGGTGAATTCAATATGTGTGGCAGATTGAGAGAGGTATGGCAGAGGGTGAGGAAGATTTGCCCAGGGATGCAAAGATTGTGAAATCATTGTTAAAATCTATGGGTGTTGAGGACCATGAGCCCCGTGTTGTGCACCAATTTCTTGAGCTCTGGTACCGGTATGTTGTTGATGTCTTGACAGATGCACAAGTATACTCAGAACATGCTGGTAAAGCCACTATTGACCCGGACGATGTTAAGCTTGCGATCCAATCTAAAGTGAATTTCAGCTTCTCACAACCACCACCTCGAGAGGTACTTCTCGCTGTGTTTGTTCAACTTTTAATGAACAAAAAAAAAAATTGCATATTGATTTATTTCAGTCGTGATAAAATTATATGTAAACCGAAACCAGTGATTAACCTAAAAACTTGGATCCTTGGAAGGCTCATGAATTTAATGCTCAACAGCTATAGTGTATTTATACCACTGAACAGCATAAATCTTTGATTGAAGGAGATTTGGGATGTTGGAACGCCCACCTTTTTAGTTAGTCGTTCCCGCAATCCCACTGTTGCCCTTGCAATCCTGTAAGATTTTCATGGCAGCCTTCTCTATTTATGGTATTCCTGACAGAGTTAATGGGTTTTATGAGCAGGTTCTATTGGAGCTGGCTAGAAACCGGAACAAAATCCCTCTACCAAAGACTGCTGGTGGCCCTGGGATTCCCCTTCCACCGGAGGAGGACACTCTGATTGCCCCCAACTACCAATTAATGATACCAACAAAGCTGTCTGCCCAGGCAATAGAAGAAATGGAAGAAGACACTCCTGCGCCTAGCTCGTCTCAAGAACCTAAGACTGAAATGCCACAAAATACACCACAAAGGGTATCTTTCCCTGTTGGAGCTAAGCGTCCTAAATGATCCAGTGAAGATTGTTAGTACACTCGGTACTGAACTTCCGCAATCTCTGCTGTTGGCTCTTCTCCAAATACGCCTTAACAAGGTGTGTCCAAGGACAAGACCCCTATAACTGACATCCATGAGAGGTATGGGAATCTTTATACTTGAATCCGGAACATCAAAATGCCGTTGTTATTAGTACTTCGTATTACTTTCATGCTAGTGATTCCTACCAGTGCGAGGAGAAATTGCCTATATTTGATTGGACACCTCCTCTGTAGTAAAAGTTGTATCAGTCTAGAGAATCTACCTATATTTGTGTAATTGCATACATCTTATATTCTTCTGTTCGGAAGTTAGCCTTCATTTCAGTGTATTGCTTCTATCTACAAGACTACAAGAGAGACCATGGATTGAGATTTTGTGCTGTCATCATGAGAGTCATGCTTCTTGCTATTTAGGAGCACGACTTGCGCAGTCGTAAAGCCCTCGTGTTCTGTTGCGCTCCATTCATATACATGACCCCAACAGCTTACATCAGTAGAATTATTCTACAGTATTGTCGTTTTTCGTCAGATCCTTGAACCAGTGGCCATGGAACTTCAACTAAACAAACCAAAATACGAGTAGGATCTAATAACAAAAACTTATTCTGATACCATGATTTTATACTCGCTCTGTAGAATTAGAGTCCAAAATGAGCACATCGAATGTCTATAAAAATTCGCGTCCTCTCATAAAAGGAAAGTCTACAGGTTTAACTGGCAAAGGGGTCCCGGAAATGGAAATTTTCATAACGAATAATCATGTCGAAGTGACACTATGCTTTTTCTTGCCAAAAATCTAGGGGCCAAGATTGCTCCTAAATATCCAAATTCTGTAGCGCCTCGTAATATTTGAAAGGGCTACATATATTAGGACAAGATGTTATTCTGGTCTCCAATGGAACTCGCGAGCCAAGATATTATTTATCGTATTAGATCAAGATGTGGTGCTAGCAAATCGAGAATATACATAGGAAAAATATGCTTTTTCACGTGTCCCCTAATATCTACAATTAAGGGATGAAAACTCGAACTTGAAACCTATTCAGTCAAGTATCGTCGTACTAATAATTATTCCAAGACATTTTTAGCGTTAGATTGAGATGTGGTGATAGTAGATCGATGGTGATACGATTTGTGTAAATTAGCAACTTGCGCATGTTATCATCTTTCTTTTATGTCTGGAATAGAAAAGACTTTAAATTGTTTAGCATATGCTTGTTTTTTTTTTCTCTTTATATCAACTCGACAAAAACACAATACCACAAAGTCTTCATATATAGCATAGCCATACATTATTTCAATATATTCACATACTCAAAAACTCGGTGATAATCACTAATCACTGTTAATTGACTAATTCACGTTTTTGTTGGAGCTAAGAATTTATCTTGTTTGAACTTTTTCAAGTTTTCCATACCAAGTTACCAACTATCAACATGCGAAATACTACGACAACCCGGTTAAACGCTAATTTAACGAACGGATTGGAGGAGGTAGGTATTCCCTCAGCTCTTTTAGTTTCTTCACGTTCCATACTTTCGTTTGAATATGCGAGTGGAGTTCAAATAATCTAAAAGAACCAAGGGTGTTGTATTGATGAGAATAAATTTCTCCCTCCCAACTCCCAAGCTAAGCATGCATCTTCTGATCTTCAATTACATCCTCAATGTATGATCATACTACTAGTCACTATCATCCCAATCCCCAATTATTGGTTTAAGTCAACCAATCATGGAAACCAATAATTGAGCTCGAATAGTGAGTTGGTTTTCCAAGAAAAAAAAAATCTATTTTGATGAATGTGCCATAAATTATATTCGAAAGCCCTAATGCCACGCTTAGATAACTAAACCACGAGAATCTACATCAAACGTGTGTGCTACATGCGCCTAACAAAGACTCCCAACACGCAATTGAATTCAAATATGACAATGACTATCATTTTATCATCTATTTACTTCGCGATTTATTTACAATCGTAAAACGTCACTAAACTGGGGAGAGGGGGAAATCAAGAACCAAAACTATATGACAAGACAAATATATATATATATATATATATATATATATATATATAAATTATAGCAAGGACTTTCACCAATTGGATTATATACATGATGTACAGCAGAAGTATACAGTGGTACCACAAGAAGAAATTAAGCTTGAACTATTAAAAATTAGTAAAAGTTTCTTCTTATTATGCCACTGTATTTTTCTACACCTACAAATTTGTGACAATATATGAACCCAATTGATATATACTAACCCAGACACAAACTTAAAAAGAAATTAAAAAAAAATCTCCTTACATACCCATACAACACAAATATGGAAGTGTATGTGTTAAGGAGAGTGGAAAGATAATGAGATGATGATTGATCATTTATTTTAGGTCTTAAAAGGATATACTATGGTTTTAGTTTGAGCCATATTATGAAAATGGAAAAAAGAAAAGAAAAAAGAAAGAGCATATATAGGATGATCAATGACAATTTGAGGGTTATAACATGAAATCAAAGTTGTTGAATTGGTGGAGAAATGAAGGGCAATAACAATGGAGGAACTTATATATGGATAAGGCCGGCTTTAGGTCAAATGGTCTGACGATAAGTTATCATCAGACTTGAGTGGCTCGTGCATGATATGTGCGCATGCGTTACTCCTTGTTTATGGCTAGTTCTCCCATCATATTCCCATGGTTAAAGGGGTTAAAAGTTTGGTACTCCAAACACTTGCAACTTTGCATGGTTATAGGAGCAAAGTTGTGTGTGTGTTGCTCCCACTCTTTTGAATACACTAAGGCCGTCTCATCAACGGTCTTCTTTGCGATCACAACCGAGTTGATCACCTCATCCGTTGGATGATAAGTTGAGAGCACATCGAACCCGCAAAGGTCTTCCGGGTCAACAACCGGGTACAAGAAGGCCCGAGCCCCGTGGGCGCTTCGGACCATAAGGGTTGACCCGGGTGCCATGTTCTTAGCTAGGTGGTGGATCACCTTGATCTTAGACTCTTTGTTCATTCCAACTAAGGCAGCTAAAAACACAACATCGTATTGCTCAAGCTCTTCTTTTCCTACACTCATAATGTCTTTTGTGTGGAATTGCATCCGGGTTGACAAATCCGGGTCGGGTCGCACCAACTTGACTGCCATCTCGTTGGCGGCCAAGTCGATGTCGTAGTTGTCGAAACTAGATGATTGGAGGTGGTTAAGGGCAAGGACAATCGACGTAAGGGGAAGTGGGCCGGACCCGATAAAGGCAACCCGTTTGGGTACTTGGGTCGAGTTTTGGGTTAAAATGTCGTACTCTAAAAGACTCAGTTTAAGATAGTTTGAAAAATAAGGGAAAATGTCTAGATGGTCTAGCGGATATTCATAATCCGCTAACAAAGTCGAGTAATGTTTCTCGAGGAGGCCTTCAGCCTCACCACACAACTTAATCAGGTTAGACCTCATTTCCTGGACTTTTTCACATAGCGTTGTGACATCAATAGGGCTAGGAGGCACACAAGCGGTCACGAGTTGTGTGAACAACACGTTGACATCTTGGGATGGTTTGAGAGACTCAAGAGTTGAGATATTCTCATACAAAGAAGTGATTTGGTTCACCAAAGGCTCTTCTTGGCACACCATTGTGTTGACACTATGAGCTTGGTAATAACACTAATAATATGAGAAATTAAAAAGAGAAGAAAGTGCAAAATAGTATGTAAAGAGTATGTGAGAAGTGTTCTAATTTTGTTGGGAGTGTGCTTGAAGTTGGACGACCATACGCCAAAGAGTGGCCTATTTAAGGCCATTTGTGGGGTCCATTAGAATAGTTCTTCCTAGTTGTTTTCTCAACTCATTTTAGTGTGTGTATATTGCGTGCCCTTGATTTTAGTGGTCCCATGAGTCTATGACATCTTTTACTTTACTTTTTTTTTTTTTTTTTATTTACTTTCTTATGTTATTTACCTTCTTTTTGTGTGTGCCCTTGTCTAACCCTAGATAAACTAAGCCCACAACATAGAGAAAATTTCTTCATAGAGTAAAGATGAGTAGGTGATTAGGTTTTACAAGGAATCGACTTGGGCTAACCTTGAGATGTGTAACTAGTCCTTTTCAAGTGACGAATACGGTGGGAAAGGTATCTTCGTTATAACAGAAGTTATATAATTGTTCAAGTATACGTAAGATACGTGTTGTTGAGTGTATATCATGAAATATAAACTCATGACCTAAATTAATTTAATAAAAGACATAAGTTCTGTGTATTATTATACCCTTTGTAGAGTTATATGCTGTCTTTTTCAGCTTGCTTTTAAAATGATGGTTTTTTAAGGGTGCTGATTTTGGTAATGTATGCAATGTTAATCATGTTATGGTCAATATATCAATTCTTCATTAACCTGCCTTCACAATATTAGAGATTATATTGGCAAAAGCTCTAAACTTTTATACTCCATATCGGTATATGTTGATTATACATGCTCTATTTAATTTTTAGATAGCTGAGTTGCAAAGTAGAGAAAATTATGTTGGTTAATCTTCAATACTTTCACACTTTGATATATTGGCGAAATTAGCATACTTGGCTTATAGGGCATGTATATGTTGAGCGTAATACTCGATCTCTTCATTATTGTAATACTCCGTATATTTTATTTCTTTAATATCTTCAAATAGAACGTAAAGTACATTATTATAATCTAAACAGTTCAAAATTCGACTTGGATCATATATTCATCAGGCTACAATAGCCTTTGGGTCCATGGCTCCAATGCCATATATGTATTCTCCATTTCTCCTACTCCTATGATTGGAGATCTTTATTATCACCGTCATTATGATTATAGCAGTTTAATTATATATCTTGGCGCCTGACAAGTGACAACATTAGTTGTAGAAGACAGCTATTTATGACTACATGCATCGCCATATAAGTTAGCCAATACGAATCTTCATCATGAATTCATTGATCATCGATCAATTTGCATTTCTGACGATGCTTGAATACGGTATGTGTGCTTATTAACAATGTCGAGGCACGGGGTCATTAACGTTGCGATAAAACCAGAAGTCGAAGATAATGAGTAAGGTCTACTTTAAGGGCTTATCGCGGAATGTCTTTAAGTTTAAAACACGGGTAATACTCATCCTTGGTCGATGTTTATACATTTTCGAAAATCAAAACGTTAAGATCAAGTAAACTGAGATAACACGTTAATTATTGATTGTTGAGAACCAATCAATCATTTAATTATGCCTTAACAATCCACCCACTTTTACTGGCTCACTATATATACTTGTGTGAAGTTGTGTCAAGGCCATCTACTTCTAGTATGTACATTGCTAAATTTTTATGATGTAGTACTAATTAAGTGATAATTTGAACCCAATTTATATAATAACTTTTATAATAAATTAAATTAAACTAGCTGACATTTACATCTATGTGTTCTTAAGAGATTTGATTTGCAATATTAATTTTATTTGGTTAATTACATACGGAGTATTACGGTATATAATTGCTAGTATACTGCAGTAGTAAACTAGTGTATGACAATTACTTGGGACTTTGTCATGGATTGTTCACTTGTTCCAGTGACCAGTGCTATGTGCCTACAGTAACATTAAATCATTATGTCATAAGCAAACAATGATATCAAACCCCACTTTCTTGTTCTTAAAGTTAGATTTGTTTTCTTTGAGAGAAAGACTACTTTGCGAAAACTTATTAGCGTCGATTACTAATATACCAACATCTGTCACGCATTAGTTAGGTTACACTACATACCCTTCCGTCAAAAAAAAAAAAAAATACACCCTGAAAAATTTGTATGCAAATGCTGAACCGTAAAGTTTCCGCCTTTCCAATAGTTAAATGAAATAGTAATGCTTTATGGCAGCATGATGCATTTTATTATTAGAAGATGCATGTTATAGTGCAGTACAATGGAATAAAATGCTTTAGGTTACATGGTCTCAACTCTCATGGGTGTCGACATTATATCTTCACTTCATCACTACCTATTTATGCTCTTCTCTTTCTGCAGCAAACCAACAAGTGTAGATACTGTACTGCTACTGCCTAGTGGAACAATAATTTCGAGCATTTTTCGGTGTGGCCATTTTTCTCTCTGAATCACGTCCCTCTAATGCACTACTTCAATGATTAATTATAAATGCATATTTTAATGATTAATTATAAATGCATATAAATATATAGGCGACATGCTAATGTTGTGTGCGTGGTGAATGGTTGAAATGTGGATCTGATGATTCGAACATAATGATAAACATGCATCTCGATGTTTACCTTCAAGTCAATAAATTAACGACCTTGGATGTTAATAGACTATTTGAACCAAAAGTTTAAATTGATGATTGAAGCTCAAACAACGATTTAGTAACTTCAATAACATGGATCGGAGTAGTTGGCATAAGTTATGAGTATCTATTATTTTTGTTGGTCTTGACCATCACTATCTTATAATGACCTCATAAGCAATTTCATTTTTAGGGTATTGGCACTAATATAATATTCTCAAGATAAATTTTCCCTATTAGTGAAATTTAGTAATTTAACAAAAACGTTGCTCTTGCATTGTTTAACAGATTATTAGAGCACTTCTTTCGAACTTTCACCTACCAACTTTTGTTGACTTACTTTGTTTAGACGGATATATAAACCTATCAATTTGACATCAAGATAGTCTAATAAATTAAACAATTCATACATACATTCGGACATTTCAACCAAAGAGAATGGAAACTCGGCTTCTCACATGGTGAAACTACAATAATTTTTATCAAAAGTAAATTTGTTCATAAGTTTTTGCTAGGAGAGTAGGAGTTGAATTCATGACCCGTTTGATGACACAACACAACACCCCAATAACTATATCGACCGTACCGTTTAAGGTAATTCTGGCTAACATAGTTAATTAACATGAATAATTATATGCATAATACAATAAAAAATCACAGATGGGTACGTACGTGTTAGGTTGATTCATCAGAATTTACGTGTTGTTGCAGACCAAGGAGTTTAAGTCTTCGTTCTGGACCAGAAAATAAAAGAATAAAATATATAATTTGAGCATTTTCAAATTGAATAATTGGCGGTTTAGATTCTCCAAGTTCTTATGCTTTCACACACTGATCATACGTACACCACAAGTCCACAAGTAAACCCTTACATTCATCTTCTTACGTATCTATGAATGGCAAGACTCGCGCATATATACCTCGTTGAACAAGTTTTTAGTCCAATCTTTACATAAATATACTCCCACCATACATACGTCTAACTAGCTAGGAATGCATCTACCAATCTATCATGCATGGTCCTTACATACATCTCGTTACGTGATCTAAGAAATGGAACTTTCGCATGCATGAAACTGTGTGCACGCGCTTTTTATATTTTTGAAATTAAATATCAGTTAGTTGGTGTGATGTTCGAAACACGCAGATCTCATTATGAGTCAACCGTAAACAATCTCTTTATATTTACAACGTAGGGACCGGGTAAGGGTTAGCTTGCATACACATTTGACACTCCTTACCTTGCCTTTGAGACACTAATACCTGGTATGTAAATTTACGTTGTTGTCGTAGTAGTAGTAGTACGCGTATATGTTTTATTACAAAGCTGTCACATTGTAATTCAATTTATTTATGCGTAAATATTTGTACACGTCTATATGTTTAGATCGAGAGAACGACTCAGATGAACTAGTAAATAACTCATAAAACTTGTCGATTAAACTCGATCAATCGGTTCTTTTATAATCCTAGATAAATGTGGATTCCTCAACAATGTAGGACAAGTAATAGTTTTGGATCCACTCATGTATACATCCAAACACCAAATGCATGAATTCGCAGTATTTGTTCATTTTATGGCAACACATTCCGAAAACTCCCATTCGAAAGGGATATCAAAAAGTTTTCAATTCATGATCTCCACTCCTCTTCCTCGTCTTATTTTAGAGTTGTCGAATTTTTATTGATTTTACAAAACTTTTCTTGTGAAAATTATGTGTGTTGAAAATTACTTCTTAAGTAGATTCCTAGGATAGATGGTTGAGTTCATAACGATAACATTATCTTTGAGGGTCATGATAGAGATGAACTTGGGAGCTTCCTTCAGAGACTTGTAGTTGTAGGTTTAAAGAATCAACCTTTTATAATCTCTTAAATGTAAGCCACAAGAAAGTCACTGATAATGACTAAATAGGCCATATATGTAATAAGTAACTAATAAATAGGTTCTCATTTCACCATGTATGTAATTAGGTTGTAACCACACTTAACTACTAATGCGCAACCTGTAATTCTAATTTATAGCAAAGTCTTATATGAGACAGTTTCACAATGATGGAGGCCAGTTAGTTAACAAGTTTAATTGTTTATCCCTAATTTTGGTATTGCATTGCCTTTTACGTTGAGTGTAAGGCCAAGTTAGTTAATAATGAAGGCCAACAGAAGGAGAAGGAGAAGGTGAAGAGGTGGACATTGGACGGCTTTCATGATAGCTATATCTTGATTTTTTCTAATCTCATAACCAAAGTTTTTGCTTGATGGGTGACAAGGACAAATCTTTTTCTTTTATATCATCCAATCACTAGTAAAAAATGAAATTGACAAATTTTAAATCAACTTCAATTTACTGTAGCTTATTGGATAAAGTTGTCTTATTAATTAGCTCAAATCTATTCACCCAAGCTATAGTAGGAATACATTCTGTTCAATTCAGCTCTCATTTGAAAAGAGTTTTAGTGTATCAATATATATATTGAAAAGAGTTTTAGACCCTATTTGATTCAATTTAAATTAACAATCAATGTGAATATAGTCTATTTGTTGTTATTAATTCGTCTAAATTCTAATCAAACAATACAGCCTAGATAAAAACAAATCAGTTTCATTCAAATCAAATCAGGTCAGAAAATTGCAGTCTTATCAAACAGGGCCTTAATCGACCTATCCAATTTAGTTGTATTTCTTTTAGTTGACTAACTTTAGTTATTTAGATCGACTCGATTTGGTTCAATAATAATGAAACCCTAAGGTCTTGTTCGTGTTCTAAAACTCCAATCTACCTAACCCAAAAAAACTCAAAATTTGGCTTTTTGGAAATAGATTTTATGGTCTATTTATCATTTTAGATGGATTAAATGAGAGCCATCAAATTTTGTTGCTAATATAAGGTTCACCACTTGACACCTTTTACAACTTTGATGTTCAGAGGTAACGGAAAATATATAAGTTGACACTACTTTAATTTTGAGCATAAAATGGACTCTAATTGTCAAAAAAAAAAAAAAAAAAAAAAAAAAAAATCATAAAATGGACTGTTGAGAGTTGAATATATTCTCAAAAATCAAGCTTGTCTATGGCCTTTTGTCCTCCATCCATGTTGCTTACCTTTTTATCCTCCTCTTTTTACCTTTTTCTTGGAAAAAAAACTATTTGAAAATTAAGTTTAAGGCATGTATAGTAGGAGTGGAATATTTCAATTTGTTAGGTGAACATAATGAATGTCTTCTATCTAGAGAGGTATATCCCAAATGCAAGCATGGAAGCAATTCTTCATATCTTGAAGTTATAGATAAAGTGTTTCTTTTTAATATTCATTCGAGATAATAAAAAACCGTGAGATATTCTCCTTGTAGAAATTTTCGGTGTGTTGTTATATATAAGTCGTCGTTAGCTCTATTATTTACGTTTAGTTTGCATAGATGAAGAGATCATAAAACATGGCATCATTATTTTACACCTCTTATTATCGCATTGGAATTATTATGTGACTTTCCTATTTAAAGAAGGTGCCAAAATCGACTTACTATTGCCTTCCCTACAAATTCTTGGTTGAAAATGGTGATCAACTTTTTTCTAGATTTTCTTCTTTGTCAATTCGCAACATTGCATAACATTATTAGCCCTGACGAATCATAATCCCAAACAGTAAGTCACAAAAGTTGAGACATATCTGCCCTAGTTGTAGCAAAGTCCTAAAATTGTAGCCCCTTAATTTGGTCACTTTCTAATGCGACTACTCGACCATGCTTTCCTATCTTATTATAACTGTGCATTTTTCTTTCACATCACTGAGCACAACGCAAGCATGACAAGATAGTACAATAACTCTTCTTTACAAGTAGCGCAAGGTTAGCCTAGTGGTTATGAAAGCAACTCATGCAAGAGTTGGCTCTTCACATCCCATCCCTCCACAACATTAGTTGCTCTCACCTATGTACCGAAATAGAAAAAAACAACAATTCTTTCGAGTGCTAAATATTACACCAATCTTACATACTCGCTCCAGTTTTGACGAATATAGCTATGATTAATCACGAAAACTATGGATTTACAATCTTGTGTATATGCTATCGTATGCAAGCATGTCCCTAAGTTTACAAATTATCCACACGATATGAAACGCTTTAAACTGAAGATAGAAAGTTTCACAGAGTGGATGAAGGCTTATATTCAGCCCTCCCAAACACTACAGCTCTTGAGATTCATACACTTCCGGCGATTCATACACTGCTTCTGGCGATTCATAACTGTTAGCATTTTCAGTTTCAGTGAACTGAAGCAAAAAATGGACACCATTCACCACATCATATAACATTAATCCTATCCTTCCTCCGACCCAACTACCCAACTGGCTTCCCATGAGGTAGCCAATCCTGCCGAGCCTCTGTTCCCCAAGGTAGCCCACAGCGTAAGTGCCAACCAATGTACCACTGCCCCTGAGAAAACCCTCAGTCATCGTACCACCAAAGTAGATGGCTTCAAAAAAGTCCCATCCAGAAGATATGATAGGCCCTGTAATTCGCCTCACTTGTCGAGAGGCCAATTTTGCTGCCTTTTTCGCTTCTTTGGCAGCATGTTTAGATGCATCTTTAGCATTCAATCCCTGTGATACTGCATCGCTCAGTGTAGTCTCCATGGCCATGCTGCGTGCCATCTCGACATGAGCAGATTGAAGACTGTTGACGTAGAGCTTCACGCCCTCCTTCATCGAGCATGCTAGGGTTCCTGTGCCCATATCAAAGCAGTTTAGAAAAGTGAATTGCCCACTCTTCGATGCTGCTTCCTCCCCTACCAGATGCCTGCATTTTTCAGCTGCAGAGAGCAACAAAAAAAAAAAAAAAAAAGTAAGTTTAGTGCACCAAAATCGATGAAACGAGTCTTCTGAAAAAGTCAGTGCTTTAAAATCGTACGACCGCTGCTTACTTCACATATCTTTCTTCAGCCATGATGGTTGGACACACTTAGAAATTTCTCCTCACACAAGTTATTGTATTATTATGAATGAGTCAATCCAAGTTCGTTTGTATTTCCCTCTATATTCTCAAATTGGTAATTCTATTCATACTTCATCATCCATTGGATTCTTTCCCCGTAGACAACCTCAACCTTCCTCTTAATCCTCATCTCCACTCTCCAGAACTAAACACATATCCCGTGCTGTGCACCATAAGATATGCAAGTCCAAAGGCTGACTATGGCTACTGATATCCACACTTCCACTCAATCCCGCTTCCTTGGCAGGATCAAATTGTAAATGGTATGGTATAAAATGTGATGTCTTTTGGCTACAAGCCTGCATTGCTCCACTATTAACACTCCTAATGACTTAACAACAGATTTAGTACCAAAGCGACAAGCCATAGAGAGTTAGTAACTGCCTTATTCGCACTATCATACTTCTTTCTCCTTTCCCAACTTCATTAGGGACCTCTCCCGTCAAAAAAAAAAAAAAAAAATCATTAAGGACCTCGGCCAATGGCACTTTTATGGAACCATTACTGTCCCTGGCCTTCCTAGACCAACTGTCTTAGGCAGAAAATAAACATGGGTACGACAGTTCAACAGTGGATGAGTGAAGACGGGTAGATATAAAAGATTTCAGGTTTTCTTTTCACTGAGAAAACTTACAAGAGTCCACCACATCCTACCAGGTCTTACCAAACTTACTCCGTATTATTTATCAACCACCTCTCTTGCTACCCTCTATACGGCTGTACCCCCATCGTCCACAACTCCCCTAACTCCCTTTTTCTCAGACTCAGTCTTCATGCAATCAGTGTCTTCATATGGAAATCACAATTAACTTTCTACCTCGCTCACAAAAAAAAACCAAAAAACAAAAAAGCTTTCCAATAATCATCACAAGCAATAACCACTCGTAACATTAAACTGCCCAAGTGACATACAGCCCCTTCCCCACTTTCTCTCTCCCAAAACAACACAATAATAAACTGAAATATCGTATCACAGCTACTCAGAATAAAGATCCACCGTAAAGTCATCATCACTAGTATTATCATGGACTGTTGGTATGCAAATAGGCACAATTTCAGTGAAACTACTTCATTCAGACACCTTTAAGATACATAAGAGAAAGGCACAGGCCTCCAGGTACGGGTTTCTGGCTGGTTTGTAAAGAAGCACAAACGCTAATAGATGTGAATGATGTAAAATCTATTTCTGCGGTAGAAACCCCTTGAATAAGGCAGGAGATATCTAAACACTGCAGTTGGGGTTCTAACACCATCCCAAAGTCTAAACATGCACAATCACCATCTACAATATTAGACTCAGGAAAAAGCTCACTTTAAATACAACACAATGATACTCTGAACATTCTATTCTCTTCCTGTATCCATTTAGATACTTCGACCCTCCAGAGTCCAGGACACCCGGATACCTCATTTTAAGCGAAGAAAGCGAGCTAGAAGATCATTCACTCTCATTAAAAAAAGTTCCTCTCATCAATCTCAAGTCCCCTCTCCTCATCACCCCACAAATCCGTATCAATTACACTCCCTAATTCACTCCTTGAACTACAAGAATTATAAACTGAAGACCGCCATCCTTTGCTTGATCTCCTGTCTCCACGAGAACAGACTTGCATACAACTCCAACCAATCATTCAACAAATTCTTTACAATCCAACCAGCCATAATTTCTGTTATAATTAACCAAAGCCAGCAACGATCCTAACAATCACCTATTTATATTTCCCCCAGTTTCACAAGATCAACAGGCTTTCGACACACCAACTATGAGCTCACCGTGCCTCTCAAGTCCTACCAAATCTTTTACTACAATGGTCTAAAATCTACAATCTCAAAACAATGATCATCATTCACAAGATGAGCTGGTTTTCAGCACGCCGACTATGACCCCACCGCCTAAGCGCATCTCAAGTCTTACCAAATGATTAACCACAATGGCATAAAATCTACAATCTCAGAACAATGATCATCATACATACATGCCCACAATATTCAACATACACAAACACCCACAATTTCAAAATAACTCAATTTTTCAGCATATCCACAACATACTACGGAGTAGTTAAGATTGGCATCAAATATGAAATAAATACAATACCTAAGACACACATCATTTCTAAGGTAACTTACAACAACAACAACCAAGCCTTAGTCGCAAAATGATTCCGGTTCGGCTAACATAAATCGTCTTCTAAAACAGCTACAGCCTACAGGTAAGGTAACATTTCTAAGGAAACATAAAACAACAACCAAGCCTTATTCCTAAAATGATTACGGTTCGGCTAACATAAATCGTCATCGAAATCAGCTATAGGTAACATTTCTAAAATAACATAATTCAACAACCAAAAAAATTGCAGAAAAATTACCAGTGATGCTGAGAACAATGATTCCAACAATGAAGCAAAAAATCTGAAATCTCCTCTTCTGCAAGCTTAAATCCATGATCAACACCCCTCTTTTGATCTAATTATTAATTATCTCAATGACCCATCAATCAAAATCAAACCTTTTTGCTTCACCTTAAATCTTAGATCAAATTTAATTGTAATTAGAAACTTTGTACACTGTATAATTATAATATATGATCTTCAAATAATAATTCGAGGAGAGAGAAAAAAGGGAATCAAAGATAACGTTTGGGAAGGGAGCAAGGAAGATGGCAATCGTCACTCGTCAGTGATAATGTTGCTTCTTGAAGAAGCAGAGTATAAGGCTGCAAAATTCTATCTTCTATTTTTCTTCCTTTACCTTTTGATTTTTTTTTTCTGGGTTTATTTTGGATGAAGAAGAAGTCGAAGAAATTATGGGTTTGACCGTAGATTAGTCAATTGGTGTTCTTGCCTGCGCAAAATTTACTCTAGCGTCTAGATCCGGACATCCGGTGGACTATATTACACGAGTGTGGGTCGAACGGAACGCTTCTGATGTACTTGATATTGTGACATCGGGATTTTATAGTTGCGGTCACGTTACTATGTATCTCGACGTTTTACCTGCAAAAAAAAAGCTCGATTTTTTTTACTTAAATACAAACGGGAAATCCTACGGTAGGACAATTCTAGCATAGGCACCCTGACAAGAAAATCAACCCACATATGTACAAAGTATCTGATCACTCGGCATAAATTTCATGCCTATGCGGCTATGCACATTGCGCGCAATTATATCAAGGGACATTTCGATCAAACTTGCCATAGGAAATGGACCTACTTTGAGAGAAACCATACTGCCAATGCCTCCAATGGTTCAACCAGCCTTCGGACAGTAGTCAATTCCAAGACACTGCTCTTGTTCACAGCAGCATTAGGTTACAACGACTATGCTCATAACTGGTTTTAAAGAACCTTCAGGAATCATCCTCAATGCAGATAAGCGCAGTCTAACAGGGTAGCAGCGCGTGCAAAAACTGCAATTCTGCTAAAGGAAAGCCTGCTTACAGATGTTATATCAGCTGACATCGTAGGTAAAGTCCCCCAAGACAACCCCAACACCTCAAAATGCTTTTGCACTTGCCATATTCTTCAAAATCTTGCTTGCCAAATTCCTAAATTTTTATCAAATACACCAAACACCGGGAACACCAACTTCCTTCCTTTCTCTTCTCTTCACTTCTTCACAGTAGATATCCAAGCTAGCTAAAAGTAACTCAAATCAAATTGTTTAACATGCAGCAGATGTCCATCAATATTCTAGTACCCGAGAAAAGACACACAAGGACAGATCCTGATTAGATAAACGAAATGAAAAAGTTGATTGCAAACCATGTAACGCCAGAATCTGCCGTAGATTATCCTCCCATCAGTCTTTCACAATGCTGGGAAGCCCCTCGATCAACCTGATGTAGCCAGCAACTATTCGAGAATTACTGAGAAGAAAAATACATTAACAAAACTTGACAGCTCATCCAAAACAGTTGACAGGATACTGAATCTTCTTTTACTTTTAGTGTGGCCTTCTTGCCAAGCAGCTGTCTGGTGGCAATACTAACAACATTACAAAATGGTCACTCCAACAACATTTTCTCTGCCATTTGAGCCCTCTTTCACCCCTCACTGCCTAGCCCTGTTGAACATATTGTTTATAAGATGCGTAGCCATCGGAGAGAAGGCAGCAACTGCCATCAACCTCAGCATAGATTAATTTTAGAATTCACTAGGAAAGATGGTGCTAGCCCTAGTGCTATCTGAATAATGCTTGTTTCAGGAATTTGATGCCCATACTATGAGTCTATGAAGACAGAGGACTGGCTATAAAGATGGCCATCAATATCAGGAACAAATCCTTTTTCCATCATTTCATCCTTAATTATATCGTAGGTGATCCGGTTAGGTACTAAACCCTTTTCTAACATCTCATTAAGAAGCTTGTTTGCTTCCTCAAGCTCACCTTGACTACAGAAACCCTTTAATAACACATTGTAGGTAACAACATTTGCTCGCCAACCATCCTTTTCCATTCTCTTTCTCATACTCATGGCAGCCCGAAGCTTTTTTTCACGGCAATAGCCCTCAATTATGGTATTGTAGGTCACGCAGGTTGGCCTCACACCCATCTCAAACATTTCATCCAATAGGCTTGCTGCTTTTCTTGTATCACCTTTCTGACAAATAGCACCAACCCGTACATTATATGTCACAATATCAGCTCTAAACCCAATATCCTTCATCTTGTTTAGGAGATTATTGGCTGCTTCAAAATTGTCATTTCTATAGAATCCACCAATCAAGCAATTATAAGTTGAAACATCGGGCAAGATGTTCCAGTCTGTCATTAAATTCTGTAATCCAACAGCTTCATCCATCATCCCTACCTTGCAGTAAGCATCCATCAAAGTATTGAAAGTAACGACACTAGGACACAAAGCATTTTTATCTATATCATCCAGGATCTCTCTAGCTTCTTTAACCATTTCCTTTTTAGAATAACCATTGATGAGGATGTTATATGTCAAAACATTAGGCTTCAAACCTACCTGTATCATGTCATCTCGCAAACCTAAAGCTTCGCTCATTTTCCCATCACTACAAAACCCCTTAATTAGCGCATTATATGTGGCAACCCTAGGTTTCAAACCTTGATTCTGCATGTCCTTGAAAACTTTCATAGCAGCCAGCAAATTTTGATCTCCACAGAACCCATCTATGAGGGTGGTGTAGGTGATTTCATTTGGCGTTATGTTCATCGCGACCATCTCTTTCAACAGAGCATCAGCTTTATACATCTTACCAACCTTGGCCTTCTTGCAATACCCATCAATGAGCGTATTATACGTAACCACAGACGGCGATAAACCCCAAACTTTGATATCCTCCAATAAATCACCAGTCTTCTGCAATTGACCAGACTTACAAAACCCATTGATGGCAATATTAAACGTCTTAAGATCAGGCCGAACTCTTCTCTTAATCATTCCCCTAAACACATCCTCCATAACTTTCACCTTCCCTCCATCAACCAAAGCACTTAACAACGGATTACACGAGAACACCGACAACCTAAACCCATAATCCCAAGCTCGCCTCACCGTCTCAATAGCCAAATCCACCTTCAAATTCGTCACATAAGTTTGAACTAATATATCAACAAGCACTGAATTAGCTTGAAACGATTCACCATACGACGAAATGGCATGGAAAAACTCCGAAATCGAGTACTTCCCACAATTCACAAACCCATTAAACAACCTCCTAATCTCCCCATATGATCTCTTACTACCTAGCAAATGAAACAGCTTAACATACACATGAATGTCACAAAATCCAAACTCTCTCTCCAACCACTTAAAGTACGAGATAATGACACGTGGGTCAGCTTCAGAATCAAGCAACTGTTTAAGGGTTTCATTAAGGTTTATCTCATCTTTCAAAATACCCTTGATTTCTCTCCAATGTTGCTTAGAAATTAACTCAGAAATGGCTGAAATTGAGTATAATTTTTCTGGGTTTGGTTCAATTTGAGCTGAATTTGAAGTACAATACAATTTTTTGGGTGAAAAAGCAACAGATTTGCTAAGAAATGCAATTGAATAACATGGGATTTTTTTGCTATTTAATTGAAGTGTTGTTGAGTTTCTTAGAACATTCATTTGAGAATGCGATGAAATTGAATTGCAGAAATTTAAAGCGTAATTGTGAAGATACAGAAGGATTACCGGAGTGCCGGAGAGCTGAGGAATAGAGTTTCCCGGAGAAGCGGTGATATTGAATCGCCGGCGACGGGATTTGTTATGTGGGGTTGGTTGTTGTGGCGGTTGGGGGTCTTTTAGAGTCTTAGTAAGAAATGACGCATTTACCCTTTAGTGAGTCTGTTGTGTTCTTTAATCTTTTACGGAGTACTACTTCACAAAAGTCAAAACAAGAAAATCAAAATGGAGCAAAACTTACAATTTTGTAGGAAAGATTTTTAGCAACAATTCTTGTTTGTTGGCCTTCGAAACGAATCGTATTTGTTTGTTAAGATTGTAAGGGATAGTCTCTTGTTTTGTTCATGTGAATGGTTAACGTTTTAACTTTCACATATGTCGAGATTATACTTTGACCATCAATAACTCACAACACAGTGTAGTGTAGATATTTAGATAAGACTATATATAGTATGCAGTATACGGAGTATCATATACTAGGAGCCCAGGACTATATATCTATTCTTAGTCTACATTTCCAATGTACGACATGGTCCTCACCTAGGATTATGCTAGCATTTACTCTATATCTCTTGAATTTCTTTCAATATACCGAAAATACACTACTTACAGTTATACCATATTTATTGGTCAACTAGATCAACTCTTATATGTCAAAACTATTTTGTATCAATCACATATTGCTCCACGGATATATTATCCATTTTCCATTTGATTATCAAAAAAATAATTAAAACTTCATCAAAGGTTATGTTAGTGGTCAGTGGTCTCACAACTCACACCCTTCTCTATATCCACGGAAAAATGAAGAAGAAATGCGAAGGACAAATTCGTGGCTTTGTAAACAACATTAACAAGGACAAAATTATTTCAAAAACAAAAAAAAACAACAAGGACAAAATTGGAAATTCACTGAGAAAAAGTAGAGCCTTCCACAAGCTAAAGGGTTTATGTAGGGCTTTGAATTCTCATAGAAGTCATCCCCCTCTCTCTCTCTCCTCCGCTTCCCCAATGTTTTCATGACATTTGCGCCACCACCTCCACCGCCACAACCACCACCACCACCGCAATTTCTTCAATTCAATTACCAACCCCCAAACCGTAATTATCTCAAACTTGTAGCACAATTTATCAATTAATTAATCAAATCATTATACAATCGAGTTTTAATTAATTAATTAATTAATCACACAATCGCCCAAATGTTGAAGCAATTATGCCGAGTCGCCGCGTCACAATCTCCGCTCACTCCCACGCTAACTCGTCCGATTCCTGGCTCGCCAGCTCCGTTGCGCCGAGTCATCAACTCGCTCCGGGGGTTCAATCGGTGTTACAACCCTAATTTATACCGTCGCGCCTTTTTCTGCTCCTCTTCCGACGCCGCTGAAGACGCCGATAAGTCCGCCACCGCCGTCGAGTTTGACGCCGCCGAGGATGACTCCAAGAATGCTATCCTCCCCACCGTGTTCCGCCCTGACGAGTGTTTCAAGGTTCGGTAACTTCAATTTCACGCTTTTTTTTTTCTCCTCATTGTTGATTGATGTGTCACCGTGTGATTGCGAGGATTCGTATGAACGTTGTTTTTTGCTTGGCTGCAGGTTGTGGCGTTACCGCTTACGCATAGACCGTTGTTTCCTGGATTCTATATGCCAATCTATGTCAAGGTATGGAGTAATTCCGTGCATTGTTATGTGCTTTTACTTAGAAGAGACCTAATTGCGAAAACTCGGGCAAATTGTGCTATGGATTGCGCAATGTTGTGAATTTCACGTGGTTTTGAGAAGAGTTTTGATGTATTCAACTGTTAATTGATCAGCTTCGCATTGTGATTCTCCATGGTTTTGGGAAGACGTTTGATTTATTAATCGATCACTTGCGTAACTCTTATGTAGGACTTGCTTGTTTAATGTCTTGTTGCAAGGTTACACCTTTTGTTGTTTATCCTCAAATATTAGGCCATATTTATCTTCGAATTGAGTGCTAGTGATGCCTTGGAAGTAATTTGTGAATTGGAGCTAAAGGAGGTTGACCATTTGGGATGTCAAATGGGCTTATTGTGAACTTTGGTTGGTGGCATTTGCGATACAATTATGAGGGGATTAGTGATTGCTTGCGTTTTGGTAATGTATCGTATTTTAGTTAAGTAAACCTTTGATGTGCAACCCTTCCACAAAAACTTTTGGATGTGCAACAGTTAGCAATATACCAGAACATGTCTACATACACCTTTTGTGGTTCGTCCCAATATATTAGGCCACATTCATCTTTGAATCAAATGATGGTGCCGTGGAAGTAATATGTGAACTCTGCTAAAGGAGGTTCACCATTTGCAATTTCCGCGAAATGGGCTTATCGGGAGCGTAGGTTGGTAGCTTTGCCATACTACTATGAGTTTATGAGGGGATTAGTGGTTGCTGGCCTTCTGGTAATTTATGGTGGTTTAGTAAAGTGAAACTTTGGTTTGGAGCCGTTCCACACTGTTTTTGTTATGTGCAAGTGCGACAGTCAACAGTAAACCAAAATATGACTTATTTTTCGTATTGTTCCCTTTCATTCTAGTTGTTGTGTTTCTCCAACCTCCTCCATCCACAAGTGATTGACTTGAAGAGCTGGCTTAGAATGAGACTTTCATATATTCATGCAATTATGTGTGCGTATGGACTTTTTGGCTCTACTACAAGTATACTTTGGAGGTTATTAACATGTAATATCTGTGCCTTTAGGACCCCAAATTGCTAGCAGCTCTGGTAGAAAGTCAAAGGAGGCAAGCCCCTTATGCTGGTGCCTTTCTCGTTAAAGATGAGCCTGATGCTGAACCTGAGAAGAATATCTATGATTATAAAGGAAAAGAATTGTTAAATCGCTTGCACGAAGTTGGGACACTGGCACAGGTACCTTTTTCATTGGACCATTTTCACTTTCTTGCTAAGCACTTTTTTTTTTTTTTTTTAAATTATTCATCTGTAGTTGTTCCTTTTTAGATTTCGGCTATCCAAGGTGAACAAGTTATTCTTGTTGGTTGTCGCAGACTCCGAATAACAGAGATGGTAAGTTTTTCAAACACTCGAAGTTGCTTAAGAAATTGAGATGATTCATATTAAGCGTGTAATGGAGGCTTTGCCACAATGCTGATTTTTGAATGCTTCTAGTTTATAGCAATAATTTATACATCATATGTTCATTCACAGTTTCACTTCTTTGCCCCTTCTCTTTTTTATATTTTTGTTTTCCGGCAAGACCTTAAATTTTATGTGACTTTGTTTATGGCAGGTGGAAGAGGATCCTCTTACTGTTAAAGTTGATCATCTGAAGGCAAGATATTTAGTCTTTTTGAATGGATGTTGACTTGCTCAAAGTGATTTGCAGCTAATTAAATCATTCATTCTAATGTAGGATTTACCTTACGACAAGGAGGATGATGTCATAAAAGCAACATCGTTTGAGGTTATATCAACGGTGAGAGATGTCTTGCATAAAAGCTCTCTCTGGAGAGATCACGTGCAAACATATACTAAGGTAAGAAAAAGTATTTGAGCTATTGATGTGGTTTATAAGTCTTGTCTTACTGTAGTTATCTCTATAAACATCAGTTAGCCCATATGCTTGACATTTCCCATTCATGATGCAATCATGGTCACACTACCTAATCTCTGTTACCTTTCAGCATCTTGGGGAATTTAATTATCCAAGATTGGCAGATTTTGGAGCTGCTATTTCTGGGGCAAACAGGGTACAAGGTCAGCAAGTGCT